>CAJGYO010000418.1:0-74161 GCA_904845875.1 Miscanthus lutarioriparius | reverse complement strand
TCACCTAGGACTACCATCGGTGCGAACCAAGCACTATCTTGAAAGGACCGAAATGAGCTTCCGCTTGAGCCTCGTCACCAAGTGGGTACCATTAGAATGCGTCCAAAACGGCTTGAGCCTATAGTGCGTTCGGCGCCAAACCGCACACCTATCTTGCGTCAAGATTAGTACTATCTCCAAAGCGGGGCCAAGCGAGCTTTTTTCGGTCAGCCTCATCACCTAGTGGTACCATAGAATGTGTCCAAAACAATTTTACGAGCCTATGGTGCGTCTAAGCGTAAACCATGCACCTATCTTGCACAGCGCTACCCGGTCTCTAAATGGAAAGAAGTTAGATTCCACATGACCCACGTCACAGAGGGTTCCGCCGGGTGCGTCCAAATGATTTCCAACTTTATGTTTCGTTCAACACAAACTGTGCACCTATCTTGCGTCATGATTGGCTTTGTCTCCAAAGCGGACCAATCTGAGCTTCCACTTGAGCCTCGTCACCTAGTGGTACCATCGGTGCGTCCAAAATGATTTATGAGACTATGCAATGCGTCTAGCGTAAACAATGCACTTATCTTGCACCGACACAAACAGTCTCCAAATGGAAAAACTGAGATTCCACATGACCCACGTCACCTAGGGTTTCCATTCGGTGCGTCAAAATGATTTCCAACCACAGTAGTGCGTTTGGCGCAAACCGCACACCTATCTTGTGTCAAGATTAGTACTATCTCCAAGCGGACCCGAAACAAGCTCTAACTTGACCCGGATCACCTAGGAGTTCCTTTGGGTGCGTCCAAAACAATTTAAAGCCTATGGTACACTCGGCGCCAAAGCCGTTGCACCTATCGGCGTCAAGATTAGCACTATGTTGAAAAAGACCGAAACGAGCTTCCACTTGAGCCTCGTCACCTAGTGGTACCATCGAGTGGGTCCAAAATGATTTCTGAGCCTATTGTATGTCTAAGCGCATACCACGCACCTATCTTGCACCGCACTAACACTTTGTCTCCAAAAGGAAAGAAGTGAGATTCCGCAAGACCCATGTCACCTAGTAGTTCCATCGGTGCATCCAAAAGCGATGTTCGAGCCTATGGTACATTCGGCGCCAAGCCGTGCACCTATCTTGCGTCATGATTAGCTTTGTCTCCAAGCGGACCGAAACGAGCTTCCACTTGAGGCGTCGTCACCTAGTGGTACCATCGGGTGCGTTCAAAGCGATTTATGAGCCTATGAGTACGTTCGGCGTAGACCATGCACCTATCTTGCGTCAAGATTAGCACTATCTTGAAAGGACCCAAATGAGCTTCCACTTGAGCCTCGTCACCTAGTGGTACCATTAGATGCGTCAAATCCAAACTTCTTTCGAGCCTATGGTACATCTAGCGCAAACCATGCACCTATCTTGCAAACTTTAACACTGTCTCCAAAGCGAAAAGTGAGATTCCACATGACCCCACGTCACCGAGGGTTCCATCGGTGCGTCCAAAATGATTTCTATCTCTATGAGTGCGTTCGACACAAACCGTGCACCTATCTTGCGTCATGATTAGCTTTGTCTCCAAATGGACCAAAACGAGCTTCCACTTGAGCCTTGTCACCTAGTGGTACCATCGGGTGCGTGCAAAAGCGATTTACGAGACTATGGTACGTTCGGCGCGAGACCATGCACCTATCTTGCGTCAAGATTAGCACTATCTTGAAAGGACCCAAATGAGCTTCCACTTGAGCCTCGTCACCTAGTGGTACCATTAGGTGCGTCCAAACCACCTTACGAGCCTATAGTGCGTCTAAGCGCCAAACCATGCACCTATCTTTACACAAGCGCTAACACTGTCTCCAAGCGAAAAGAAGTGAGATTCCACATGACCCACGTCACCGAGGGAGTTCCATCGGTGCGTCCAAAATGATTTCCATCTCTATGTAGTGCGTTAGACACAAACCGTGCACCTATCTTGCGTCATGATTAGCTTTGTCTTCAAATGGACCAAAGCGAGCTTCCACTTGAGCCTTGTCACCTAGTGGTACCATCGGTGCGTGCAAAGCGATTTACGAGACTATGAGTACGTCTGGCGTACCTATCTTGCCTGGACACTAACACCGTCTCCAAATGGAAAGAAGTGAGATTCCACATGACCCATGTCACCTAGGAGTTCCATTGGAGTGCGTTCAAAATGATTTCCAACCCTATGGTGCGTTTACGCATAACCGCACATCTATCTTGTGTCAATATTAGTATTATCTCCAAATGGACCAAAACAATCTTTAACTTAACCCGAGATCACCTAGGGGTTCCTTGAGTGCGTCCAAAACAATTTACGAGCCTATGGTACACTCGGCGCAAACCGTGCACCTATCGGCGTCAAGATTAGCACTATGTTCGAAAGGACCGAAAGCGAGCTTCCACTTGAGCCTCGTCACCTAGTGGTACCATCAAGTGGGTCCAAAAGCGATTTCTTAGCCTATTGTATCTCTAAGCGCATACCATGCACCTATCTTGCACCGACACTAACCTTTGTCTCCAAAAGGAAAGAAGTGAGATTCCACAAGACCCACGTCACCTAGGGTTCCATCGGGTGCATCAAAACGATGTTCGAGCCTATGGTACATTCGGCGCCAAACCGTGCACCTATCTGGCGTCAAGATTAGCACTATCTCCAAGCGGACTGAAATGAGCTTTCACTTGAGCCTCATCACCTAGGACTACCATCGAGATGCGACCAAAAGCGACTTACGAGCCGATGGTGCGTTTGGTGCAAACAAGCGCACCTTTCTTGCCTTTGACAATAACCATTGTCTCCAAATGGAAACATGTGAGATTTCGCATGACCCGTCACCTAGGGTTTGCATCGAGTGCGTCCAAAACAATGTCGAGCCCATGATGCGTTCGGCGTAGACCATGCACCTATCTTCGTCAAGATTAGCACTATCTTGAAAGGACCGAAATGAGCTTCCACTTGAGCCTCGTCACCAAGTGGTACCATTAAGTGCGTCCAAAGCGACTTACGAGCCTATGGTGCGTTCGGCGCCAAACCCTTTTTACCTATCTTGCGTCAAGATTAGTACTATCTCCAAAGCGGACCGAAAGCGAGCTTTCAGGTCGGCCTCATCACCTAGTGGTACCATAGAATGTGTCCAAAACAATTTACGAGCCTATAGTACGTCTAAGCGTAAACCATGCACCTATCTTGCACCGGCGCTACCGGTCTCTAAATGGAAAGAAGTTAGATTCCACATGACCCGTCACCAGGGGAGTTCCATCGGGTGCGTCCAAAATGATTTCCAACTTTATGTTTCGTTCAACACAAGCTGTGCACCTATCTTGCGTCATGATTGGCTTTGTCTCCAAAGCGGACCAATCACGAGCTTCCACTTGAGCCTCGTCACCTAGTGGTACCATCGGTGCGTCCAAAATGATTTATGAGACTATGAATGCGTCTAAGCGTAAACAATGCACTTATCTTGCACCGACACAAACACCGGTCTCCAAATGGAAAAAGCGAGATTCCACATGACCCACGTCACCTAGGAGTTCCATTCGGTGCGTCCAAAATGATTTCCAACCACATTAGTACGTTTGGCGCCAAACCGCACACCTATCTTGTGTCAAGATTAGTACTATCTCCAAGCGGACGAAACAAGCTCTAACTTGACCCGGATCACCTAGGAGTTCCTTTGAGTGCGTCCAAAACAATTTACGAGCCTATGGTACACTCGGCGCAAGCGTGCACCTATCTGGCGTCAAGATTAGCACTATGTTCGAAAGGACAAAACGAGCTTCCACTTGAGCCTCGTCACCTAGTGGTACCATCGAGTGGGTCCAAAATGATTTACGAGCCTATTGTATGTCTAGCGCGCCCACGCACCTATCTTGCACCGACACTAACACTTTGTCTCAAAGGAAAAAAGTGAGATTCCGCAAGACCCACGTCACCTAGTAGTTCCATCAGGTGCATCCAAAAGCGATGTTCGAGCCTATGGTACATTCGGCATAAGCCGTGCACCTATCTTGCGTCATGATTAGCTTTGTCTCCAAGCGGACGAAAGCGAGCTTCCACTTGGGGCGTCGTCACCTAGTGGTACCATCGGGTGCGTTCAAAGCGATTTATGAGCCTATGGTATACGTTCGGCGTAGACCATGCACCTATCTTGCGTCAAGATTAGCACTATCTTGAAAGGACCCAAATGAGCTTCCACTTGAGCCTCGTCACCTAGTGGTACCATTAGAGTGCGTCCAAAGCGACTTGAGCCTATGGTACATCTAAGCGCAAACCATGCACCTATCTTGCACGACTTTAACTGCTGTCTCCAAGCGAAAAGAAGTGAGATTCCACATGACCCGTCACCGAGGGAGTTCCATCGGGTGCGTCCAAAATGATTTCTATCTCTATGAGTACGTTAAACACAAGCCGGTGCACCTATCTTGCGTCATGATTAGCTTTGTCTCCAAATGGACCAAAGCGAGCTTCCACTTGAGCCTTGTCACCTAGTGGTACCATCGAGGTGCGTGCAAAAGCGATTTACGAGACTATAGTGCGTTCGTCGGCGCGGACCATGCACCTATCTTGCGTCAAGATTAGCACTATCTTGAAAGGACCCAAATGAGCTTCCACTTGAGCCTCGTCACCTAGTGGTACCATTAGGTGCGTCCAAACCACCTTATACGAGCCTATATGATGCGTCTAAGCGCAAACCATGCACCTATCTTGCCCAGCGCTTCTTCTTTGTCTCCAAGCGAAAAAGAAGTGAGATTCCACATGACCCACGTCGCAGGGAGTTCCATCGGTGCGTCCAAAATGATTTCCATCTCTATGGTACGTTCGACACAAGCCGTGCACCTATCTTGCGTCATGATTAGCTTTGTCTCCAAATGGACCAAAGCGAGCTTCCATTGAGCCTTGTCACCTAGTGGTACCATCGAATTGCGTGCAAAAGCGATTTACGAGACTATGAATGCGTCTAGCGTACCTATCTTGCCTGAGGACACTAACACCGTCTCCAAATGGAAAGAAGTGAGATTCCACATGACCCATGTCACCTAGGAGTTCCATTGGAGTGCGTTCAAAATGATTTCCAACCCCTATGGTACGTTTGGCGCAAACCGCACATCTATCTTGTGTCAATATTAGTATTATCTCAAATGGACCAAAACAATCTTTAACAACCCGAGATCACCTAGGAGTTCCTTGAATGCGTCCAAAACAATTTACGAGCCTATGGTACACTCGGCATAAACCGTGCACCTATCGCGTCCAGATTAGCACTATGTTGAAAGGGACGAACGAGCTTCCACTTGAGCCTCGTCACCTAGTGGTACCATCAAGTGGGTCCAAAGCGATTTCTTAGCCTATTGTATCTCTAGCGCATACCATGCACCTATCTTGCAAACCGACTAACTCTTTGTCTCCAAAAGGAAAGAAGTGAGATTCCACAAGACCCACGTCACCTAGGAGTTCCATCGGGTGCATCCAAAACGATGTTCGAGCCTATGGTACATTCGACGCAAACCGTGCACCTATCTGGCGTCAAGATTAGCACTATCTCCAAACGGACTGAAATGAGCTTTCACTTGAGCCTCATCACCTAGGACTACCATCGGGTGCGACCAAAACGACTTCTGAGCCGATGGTGCGTTTGGTGCAAGCTGTGCACCTTTCTTGCAGACAATAACACTTTGTCTCCAAATGGAAACATGTGAGATTTAGCATGACCCACGTCACCTAGGAGTTGCATCGAGTCGTCCAAAACAATGTCGAGCCCATGAAATGCGTTCGGCGTAGACCATGCACCTATCTTCGTCAAGATTAGCACTATCTTGAAAGGACCAGAAATGAGCTTCCACTTGAGGCCTCGTCACCAAGTGGTACCATTAGAAGTGCGTCCAAAAGCGACTTCCCGAGCCTATGAGTACGTTCGGCGCAAACCGCACACCTATCTTGCGTCAAGATTAGTACTATCTCCAAGCGGACCGAAGCGAGGCTTTGGGTCAGCCTCATCACCTAGTGGTACCATAGAATGTGTCCAAAACAATTTACGAGCCTATAGTGCGTCTGGCGTAAACCATGCACCTATCTTGCACCGGCGCTACCGGTCTCTAAATGGAAAAAGTTAGATTCCACATGACCCACGTCACGCAGGGAGTTCCATCCGGTGCGTCCAAAATGATTTCAACTTTATGTTTAGTTCAACACAAAGCATGCACCTATCTTGCGTCATGATTGGCTTTGTCTCCAAGCGGACCATCGAGCTTCCACTTGAGCCTCGTCACCTAGTGGTACCATCGGTGCGTCCAAAATGATTTATGAGACTATAGTGCGTCTAAGCGTAAACAATGCACTTATCTTGCACCGACACAAACACCGTCTCCAAATGGAAAAAAGCGAGATTCCACATGACCCACGTCACCTAGGAGTTCCATTCGGTGCGTCCAAAATGATTTCCAACCACATGAGTGCGTTTGGCGCAAACCGCACACTATCTTGTGTCAAGATTAGTACTATCTCCAAGCGGACGAAACAAGCTCTAACGGCCCGGATCACTAGGAGTTCCTTTGGGTGCGTCCAAAACAATTTCCCGAGCCTATGGTACACTCGGCGCCAAACCGTGCACCTATCGGCGTCAAGATTAGCACTATGTTCGAAAGGACGGCGAGCTTCCACTTGAGCCTCGTCACCTAGTGGTACCATCGAGTGGGTCCAAAATGATTTGAGCCTATTGTATGTCTAGCGCGCATACCACGCACCTATCTTGCACCGACACTAACACTTGTCTCCAAAAGGAAGAAGTGAGATTCCGCAAGACCCGTCACCTAGTAGTTCCATCGGGTGCATCCAAAAGCGATGTTCGAGCCTATGGTACATTCGGCGCAAACCGTGCACCTATCTTGCGTCATGATTAGCTTTGTCTCCAAAGCGGACCAAAACGAGCTTCCCACTTGGGCGTCGTCACCTAGTGGTACCATCAGGTGCGTTCAAAAGCGATTTATGAGCCTATGTGCGTTCGGCGTAGACCATGCACCTATCTTCGCGTCAAGATTAGCACTATCTTGAAAGGACCCAAATGAGCTTCCACTTGAGCCTCGTCACCTAGTGGTACCATTAGGTGCGTCCAAAGCCCGACTTCGAGCCTATGGTACATCTAGCGCAAACCATGCACCTATCTTGCACCGACTTTAACACTTGTCTCCAAAGCGAAAAGAAGTGAGATTCCACATGACCCACGTCACCGAGGGAGTTCCATCGGATTAAGTCCAAAATGATTTCTATCTCTATGAGTGCGTTCGACACAAACCGTGCACCTATCTTGCGTCATGATTAGCTTTGTCTCCAAATGGACCAAAAGCGAGCTTCCACTTGAGCCTTGTCACCTAGTGGTACCATCGGGTGCGTGCAAAGCGATTTACGAGACTATGGTGCGTTCGGCGCGACCATGCACCTATCTTGCGTCAAGATTAGCACTATCTTGAAAGGACCCAAATGAGCTTCCACTTGAGCCTCGTCACCTAGTGGTACCATTAGGTGCGTCCAAACCACCTTCCGAGCCTATAGTGCGTCTAAGCGCAAACCATGCACCTATCTTGCACCGGCGCTAACTTCTGTCTCCAAGCGAAAAGAAGTGAGATTCCACATGACCCGTCACCGAGGAGTTCCATCAGATGCGTCCAAAATGATTTCCATCTCTATGAGTGCGTTAACACAAACCGTGCACCTATCTTGCGTCATGATTAGCTTTGTCTCCAAATGGACCAAAACGAGCTTCCACTTGAGCCTTGTCACCTAGTGGTACCATCGGGTGCGTGCAAAAGCGATTTACGAGACTATAGTGCGTCTAGCGTACCTATCTTACCTGAGACACTAACACCGTCTCCAAATGGAAAGAAGTGAGATTCCACATGACCCATGTCACCTAGGAGTTCCATTGGAGTGCGTTCAAAATGATTTCCAACCCTATGAATGCGTTTGGCGCAAACGCACATCTATCTTGTGTCAATATTAGTATTATCTCCAAATGGACCAAAACAATCTTTAACTTAACCCCGAGATCACCTAGGAGTTCCTTGAGTGCGTCCAAAACAATTTACGAGCCTATGGTACACTCGGCGTAAACCGTGCACCTATCGGCGTCAAGATTAGCACTATGTTGAAAGGGACCGAAGCGAGCTTCCACTTGAGCCTCGTCACCTAGTGGTACCATCAAGTGGGTCCAAAGCGATTTCTTAGCCTATTGTATCTCTAAGCGCATACCATGCACCTATCTTGCACCGACACTAACCTTTGTCTCAAAAGGAAAGAAGTGAGATTCCACAAGACCCACGTCACCTAGGAGTTCCATCGGGTGCATCAAAAGCGATGTTCGAGCCTATGGTACATTCGGCGCAAACCGTGCACCTATCTGGCGTCAAGATTAGCACTATCTCCAAAGCGGATTGAAATGAGCTTTCACTTGAGCCTCATCACCTAGGACTACCATCGGGTGCGACCAAAGCGACTTACGAGCCCGATGGTGCGTTTGGTGCAAGCCCATGCACCTTTCTTGCCGTGACAATAACACATCTCCAAATGGAAACATGTGAGATTTACGCATGACCCGTCACCTAGGAGTTGCATCGAGTGCGTCCAAAACAATGTCGAGCCCATGGTACGTTCGGCGTAGACCATGCACCTATCTTCGTCAAGATTAGCACTATCTTGAAAGGACGAAATGAGCTTCCACTTGAGCCTCGTCACCAAGTGGTACCATTAGGTGCGTCCAAAAGCGACTTCCGAGCCTATAGTGCGTTCGGCGCAAACCGCACACCTATCTTGCGTCAAGATTAGTACTATCTCCAAGCGGACCGAAAGCGAGCTTTGGTCGGCCTCATCACCTAGTGGTACCATAGAATGTGTCCAAAACAATTTACGAGCCTATGGTGCGTCTAAGCGTAAACCATGCACCTATCTTGCACGATAGAGTTGGAGTGCCCGATCCTTCGGTGAGTGGAGGATAACTACGATTTGGTGGGTGTCGACCCTCGCGATCCAGACTTCTGACGAACAAGTCCGTGGCGCCTTAGCAATCGGCTGAACCAACTCCCGATGGTTATTGACCTTCTTTGGTGCTAGATCAACACGATCCACGAAGATCAATTCCTGCTGCGGCAATCGAAGAACAAGCAAGAATCTGAGGCGAGCAACCACGAATATTACTCGAAGGTGGGGTTACGAATTACAACGAAGCCGAAGCTTGAGTAGCAATAGCTAACTTAAGCAAAACAAAACCCAAGCCAAAGAGGCGCAGCCCACAGCTAAATAGGGGAAGAAGAGGGAGGAAGGAGGGCGCTTGACACGCCCATAAGGCAAGGAATAGGCGCCCAAACAGCCACACCATCTCCTTGATCCCTTTTCACGATTTAGGTGGCGCGACACCTTCACAGTTATTTCTTGACAAAACTAAAATCACATAGGTGGCGCGACACCTAGACATTATTACAGGCGGGTTCATCATGAGCATAGATGGGCGCATGCACTTAGGAAACTTCGGTCCTTCATTCTTCAAAATCATCACGAAGTTTAATTCACGTGCACGAGCTCGGTGATTGGTCTGGTGGCGCTTTGTCTTTGGTTTCGGTTGGAGTAGCCATTCCGTGTCGGGGTTGATGTCCTCATCATCCTCCCTTCTTGAATCGAAGTCGTCCTCGGCGGCGACTCTCCTCGACCTCGCCATATGGTTTCAAATCGCAACATTAAAACTAGAGGAAACACCATAGTGCTGCGGCGGAGTCAAGTATATAAGCATTATCATTGATTTTCTTTAACACCTTGAAGGGACCAGCAGCACGGGGCATCGGCTTGAACCTGCGCAAACTAGGAAAGCGATCCTTGCGATAAATGCAACCAAACCAAGTCACCGGGTTCAAAAGTAACAAGTTTACGTCCTTTACTACCAACAACGATTTTTAGCATTAGTGTGCGCAATGTTACTGCTTTGTGTTTGCTCATGGATGTCCAACATTTGTTTAACACGTGCAACAGACATCGACATGTAGGGCGTCCAAAGGGTCAAAGGACAACAAGTCAATTGGCGCCGTGGAATGTAACCATAGACAACTTTGAAAAGGGCACATTTTAGTGGTGGAATGTGTAATACGATTGTAAGCAAACTCGACATGGGGCAAACAATCCTCCCAAAGTTTGATTCTTGTCTAACACAGCCCTAAGCATGGTAGATAAGGTTACATTCACAACCTCAGTTTGCCCATCTGTTTGTGGGTGACAAGTGGTCTTTGAAAAGCAATTTAGTTCCTAGTTTATTCAAAGAGATCTCCAAAAATGACTTAGGAACTTAGCATCGCGATCGGAGACTATTGTATTTGGAACACCATGTAAGCGAATAATCTGTGAAAGAACAACTTCAACAGCATGCGCTAGCATCATCGGTTTATGACATGGTATGAAGTGAGCCATTTTAGAGAATCGATCAACAACCACAAAGATACTATCCCTCCTTCTTGGTTCGAGGTAACCCCAAAACAAAATCCATAGAAATATCTAGCCAAGGAGAAGTAGGGATAGGTAATGGCATATACAAACCGTGGTTGTTCGGGTGTGACTTAGCTTTACGGCACGTGGTGCGGCGTGCAACAAAAGCGCTCCGTCGTCATGGCGCATCTGGGGGCCAAAAAGAAGTCTTGGACCAAAATCTCCATGTCTTATAAGCGCCAAAGTGTCCCATGAGGCCGCCACCATGCGCTTCTGCAGCGACAAAAGGCGAACCGAGCTTGCGGGAATACATAGCTTGTTAGCGCGGAACAAAAACCCATCGGTTACATGGAATTTACCCCATGGTTTACCATCCTTGCAATGCGACATGATGTCCTTAAAGCCGGGATCATCGGCGTATTGTTCTTTCACAGGTTATAAACCAAAAATTTTAAAGTCTAAGCGGGACAACATGGTGTATCTCTGCGACAAAGCATCGGCAATAATGTTGTCTTTCCGTTCTTGTGTTTGATGATGTAAGGAAAAGACTCTATGAATTCGACCCACTTAGCATGCAAGCCAGTTCGAGATTAGTTTGGCTCTGAATATGTTTTAATGCCTCATGATCGAATGAATTATAAACTCGCGAGGCCAAAGATAGTGCTGCCATGTTTGAAGTGTGCGAACCAAAGCGAAAAGCTCCTTATCATAAGTTGAATAATTGAGACTAGCACAGCAATTTTTCGCTAAAGTAAGCAAGCTGGCTTGCCCTCTTGCGACAAAACACCGCCTAAGCCAATACCACTAGCATCGCATTCAAGTTCAAACATCTTATTGAAATCGGTGGCTGTAGTAAGGGGGGCATGTGTCAACTTATCTTTTAGAATGGTGAATGCATCATCACATGTGCCGCACCCGGAGAAAGGCATGCCCTTCTTGGTGAGCTCATGCAGCAGGCGGCAATGGAGCTGAAGTCACGCCTGACGAACCGTCGGTAGAAACCTGCAAGCCAAGAAAACTCCGAATCTGCGTAACCGTTGTCGGCATGGGCCAGCTCTGGATGGCATCAATCTTCTTTGCTGTCCACTTCAATGCCTGCGGAGTAACAACATAGCCAAGAAAGCGAAACACGTTGTGTGCGAAGTCGCACTTGTCTAAGTTACCAAACAAGCGGGCAGCGCATAAAGCATCAAAATATCATGCAAATGTTCCAAATGCTCTTTCATAGACTTGCTTTGTAAATTAGAATATCATCAAAATAAACAACCACAAAGCGATCCTATGAAAGGCATAAAAACTTCATTCATTAAAGCGCATAAATGTCTTTGGGAGCATTAGTCAATCAAGCGGCATAACTAACCATTCATATAAGCCAAATTTTGTTTTAAAAGCCGTTTTCCATTCATCCCCAAGTTTCATTCGAATCGATGGTACCGCTTCATAAATCTACCTTGGAGAATATAACGACACCGCTAAGCTCGTCAAGCATATCATCAAAGGCGAGGTATAGGATAACGATAACGAATTGTGATATTGTTAATCGCTCGACAATCTACACACATCGCCCGTACCATCTTTCTTTGGGACAAGTAATGCGAGAGAGCGAGCAAGGGCTAAGAGACTCACGAATGTAGCCCTTATCAAGTAGCGCTTGGACTTGGCGCTTGAATCTCCTTTGTCTCATCGGGATTGATGCAGTGCAGAGGCGCGGTTGGGAAGGCTGGGCGCCGGGATGAGGTCGATCACGGTGCTCAATGCCACGAATGGGAGGAAGACACAGGCGGTAAGTCCTTGGAAACACCTCGGCAAAGTCTGCAAAAGCTTAGTAACGGCGGGGGTATATCCAAAGATGGTGCATCATCGGTGAAATCGGCACATGAGAACATACAAAGCGCATAGCAAGGCATATTAGCAACATGTAGTTCATCAAAATCAGCACGTGTAGCAAGTAAAAGCAGGAGCATGTAAGCTTAATCTCTTTAGATGGGGCTGGTTGTTGTTGGCATTGTTTTAATGCTTTAGTAGTCCGGCGGTGTCATCTTTCACAATCATTCGGGGTCATTGGATGAAGAATAATTTTCTTGCCCTTAAGCGGTAGTGAATAATGATTTGTGCGACCATGATGTAAACAATCGGTATCATATTGCGGGGCCTACCAAGCAACAACGAACATGCCTCCATAGGAACAACATCGCAATGTCGGTATAATCGAATAAGATCCCATGGAGAAGTGAACACGTGCCGGCGTGTTACCTTGAGTTTGCCACCTGGTTGAGCCATTGAATGTGGTAGGGATGTGGATGTGGGCGTTTGGAGACAACTTCTCCACGGATCCGAACTTGCCAAATTGTTGCAACTTCTACGCCGTCAATGATGATGCGAATGGATCGTTCTTACTACGCGCCTTTGGTGTGGAACAAAGTGTGGCGGTTACCTTTCGGTTTGTGCAACTTTGTGTCTTGAGGACTTCATTGCACAACAAGACTCTCATACTTGTCGGCGTCGATTAAGGCGACCACGTGTTCTTCCGCATGTCACGAAGCGTCGGCGACAAGCATAGCATATATAGTTTCATCGGAATCACTAGCGGAAGAATACTCACCATCGTCACGTATAATCAACGTCGCTTGTTGGGGCGATCCGTATCACATGCCCATAACCTTTACAGCGATGGCATTGAATGTCCTTTGTGCGGCTAGTGGAAGAGGCGCTCTTATTAGGCTGAAAGGGGCTGGAGGTGGGCTGCTTTGCCTTGTCACGTGACATCTCTTTATGTGTGGGGAGGCGCCATAGGAAATTTGAAGGGGTCAAAGTAGTGCGACCTGCAAAAGAGTTAGAATGGGTCCTTGCTGCGTCGTCCACGCACTTCACGTTCAGCTTTGCAAGCAAATGCAAACAAAGTAGTAATATCATCATAGTGCTTATAATCAAGAATATCCTGAATTTCACGGTTCAAACCACCACGAAATCGTGCCATCGCGACATCATTAGTCTCAACTAAACCACAACGAATCATGCGGTTTGCAACTCACGATAATACTCTTCTCTGATTTGGTTCCTTCTTTGAAAAGCGGCTGCATTTTATTAAGCAAGTCTAAGTGCATAATAGGAAGGAACAAATCGATTGTCGCATGACGATTTTAATTGCTCCCAAGTTGTGGGAATGTTATTAGGGTGTTTCTTTGCGATGCTCACGCCACCAAATGGATCTCGAAATCACAGTAAACTCACTAGTAGCAGACCCTAACTTGATATTGTGCAGGAACATCATGACAATGAAATTTCGATCTACCGCAAGTTCCCAATCAAGATAAGCACCGGATCATATTTGCCATTAAATGAAGGAATCGTGAACTTATTCTTAGTAAATGAGTCATTTCAATTCGTACCACCGCTCACTCACCACGGCCCGGTTCTTGGTGGCGCCCTCCATGGCGGTCCTGGTAAATCGATCTCGGTCTCGCCACCATAATCAAATTCCGCCTACATTTGATCAACAAGTTGTTGTACCAACTCATCAAAGGCGTGTAGTGAGTGTGTGCAAAATTTGGTGGCGTGGGCGACTTGTGCTTCTTTGCATCTCCGCGGCGTAGCATTTGTGGCCATTTGGCGTCTGAAAATTGACCCACTTGCTCGTTGGCAATCCTAATCTCCTCTGCCAAGCCCTCCGTGCTCGTTCATCTTGCGATTGAAGTGGTGAATGATGCCTTTAGTGCGTGGGGGGCCGAGGCATGGCGTCTGATCAGTGGCTCCCCTGTCATTGTTAGTGGAAAAACAACGAACACGAAAACAAGTATGTGCCCTAAAGCTTATAGGATGTGGTCTTGATCAAGGCACTCAAACTAAAGCATTATCAAACTCTTACCCTTTCTTACCAAGCTTGCGGGGGTGACTTGCAACCAGTGGTACAACCTTCAAAAGATTGAATGGAGCGATTGCGGAGGACCTGAGCTTGATCATTGTAGAAAATTTGTGGAGCTATGGGAAGGCTTCAATTTGTAGCAAGGAGTAGCACAAGCATTCAGCAAAGGCAAAGTTGAATAATCACTCAAAGCTGGTGTTGTCTTTGGTCCTAGGCTGAACCGTACTAGAGGCGTGAGCCACGCACAAAAATAGACCTGAAATTGCAAGAACAAAGAGTAAAAAGGCAGTGAGTACACACCTTGGCATCTCTTGTTTTTTGTTTTTTTTTGTGTGCGGCTCTTTTTTGCACCTTTGCCTTTTTTTTTGAGTGCGGCTCTTGTTTTTTTGTTTTATGCACCTCGGCCTTTTTCGGTTTGATAACCACTGCCAACCGTTGCACAACTCAAAAGGAAATCGGGAACTCTTTCCTTTCGTGTAGCCACAGTACTTTGATCTCGCCACGATCTCTGTGATCGCCCTAAATGAATCGTAAGGCAAGTGAATATCCGTTGGAAAGAACACGAAATATGCTTTCAAATTGTACCTAAACTTCCCAAACGGACTACGGATGCAACAGCTAATGCACTGTGTCCTTGCGAGATAAATCAAGACCGAAATAAATTACTTTCCTTTTGTAGGTGGGAAATTGGCGTGAACAAGGGGTCTATGGCGTGGGAAAGATTACGGGAGCATGGAGGACAAAGGAAAAGGAGGATCAAGTGCAAAGATGTGAACTAATACGTGGCGAGGAACTCAAAACTCTAATGGACTAGGCGCCAAGACCCGGCAACACGACCGTGATGCAACCAAAAACTCAACAAAGCAATAAAGCCCGAATGAAAGATGCAAAGGCTCAAAAGGTCTTGGGCGGTGGTTCTAACTGAAACGTTTTTGTTGGCTTTTACGGTGGGCGATAGGGACGATGAACAAAACTACAAATAAAGGGGATAGATCTCACCGAGCAACTTTGAAAGGCGATACCACTTGATAGAGTTGGAGTGCCCGATCCTTCGGTGAGTGGAGGATAACTACGATTTGGTGGGTGTCGACCCCCTCGCGATCCGACTCTGACGAACAAGTCCGTGGCGCCTTAGCAATCGCTGAACCAACTCCCGATGGTTATTGACCTTCTTTGGTGCTAGATCAACACGATCACGAAGATCAATTCCTGCGGCAATCGAAGAACAAGCAAGAATGCGAGGCGAGCAACCACGAATATTACTCGAAGGTGGGGTTACGAATTACCACGAAGGCGAAGCTTGAGTAGCAATAGCTAACTTAAGCAAAACAAAACCCAAGCCAAAGAGGGGCGCATTACAGCTAAATAGGGGAAGAGGGAGGAAGGAGGACGCCTTGACTGCCCATAAGGCAAGGAATAGGCGCCCAAACAGCCACACACCATCTCCTTGATCCCCTTTCACGATTTAGGTGGCGCGACACCTTCTGGTTATTTCTTGACAAAACTAAAATCACATAGGTGGCGCAGCACCTAGACATTATTACAGGGGGTTCATCATGAGCATAGATGGCGCATGCACTTAGGAAACTTCGGTCCTTCATTCTTCAAAATCATCACGAAGTTTAATTCCGTGCACGAGCTCGGTGATTGGTCTGGTGGCGCTTTGTCTTTGGTTCGATTGGAGTAGCCATTCCGTGTCGGGGTTGATGTCCTCATCGGCACCGGCGCTACAATCTCTAAATGGAAAGAAGTTAGATTCCACATGACCCACGTCACCGAGGAGTTCCATCGGATGCGTCCAAAATGATTTCCAACTTTATGTTTCGTTCAACACAAAGCTGTGCACCTATCTTGCGTCATGATTGGCTTTGTCTCCAAAGCGGACCAATCTGAGCTTCCACTTGAGCCTCGTCACCTAGTGGTACCATCGGGTGCGTCCAAAATGATTTATGAGACTATGGTACGTCTAGCGTAAACAATGCACTTATCTTGCACCGACACAAACACCGTCTCCAAATGGAAAAACTGAGATTCCACATGACCCACGTCACCTAGGAGTTCCATTCGGTGCGTCCAAAATGATTTCCAACCCTGTGGTACGTTTGACGCAAACCGCACACCTATCTTGTGTCAAGATTAGTACTATCTCCAAAGCGGACGAAACAAGCTCTAACTTGACCCAGATCACCTAGGAGTTCCTTTGGGTGCGTCCAAAACAATTTCTGAGCCTATGGTACACTCGACGCAAACCGTGCACCTATCTGGCGTCAAGATTAGCACTATGTTCGAAAGGACCGAAACGAGCTTCCACTTGAGCCTCATCACCTAGTGGTACCATCGAGTGGGTCCAAAACGATTTCTTAGCCTATTGTATCTCTAGCGGATACCATGCACCTATCTTGCACCGACACTAACACTGTCTCCAAAAGGAAAGATGTGAGATTCCACAAGAACCACGTCACCTAGGAGTTCCATCGGGTGCATCCAATACGATGTTCGAGCCTATGGTACATTCAACGCAAACCATGCACCTATCTGGCGTCAAGATTAGCACTATCTCCAAACGGACTGAAACGAGCTTTCACTTGAGCCTCTTCACCTAGGACTACCATCGGGTGTGACCAAAACGACTTCTGAGCCGATGGTACGTTTGGTGCAAACTATGCACCTTTCTTGCACTGACACTAACACTGTCTCCAAATGGAAACAAGTGAGATTTCGCATGACCCACGTCACCTAGGAGTTGCATCGAGTGCGTCCAAAACAAGGTCAGAGCCCACGGTACGTTCGACGTAGACCATGCACCTATCTTGCGTCAAGATTAGCACTATCTTCGAAAGGACCGAAATGAGCTTCCACTTGAGCCTCGTAACCTAGTGGTACCATTAGGTGCGTCCAAAACGACTTCTGAGCCTATGGTACATCTAGTGCAAACCATGCACCTATCTTGCACCAACACTAGCACTGTCTCCAAACGGAAAGAAGTGAGATTCCACATGACCCACGTCACCAAGGAATTCTATCGGGTGCGTCCAAAACGCTTTCCAACTCTATGGTACATTCGACACAAACCGTGCACCTATCTTGAGTCATGATTAGCTTTGTCTCCAAACGGACCGAAACGAGCTTCCACTTGGGCCTCGTCACCTAGTGGTACCATCAGGTGCGTTCAAAATGATTTATGAGCCTATGGTATGTCTAGCGTAAACAATGCACCTATCTTGCACCGACACTAACACTGTCTCCCAATGGAAAGAAGTGAGAATCCACATGACCCATGTCACCTAGGAGTTCCATCAGGTGTGTCCAAAATGATTTCCAACCCTATGAGTGCGTTCGGCGCCAAACCGCACACCTATCTTGCGTCAAGATTAGTACTATCTCCAAAGCGGACCGAAATGAGCTTTCGATTCAGCCTCGTCACCTAGTGGTACCATAGAATGTGTCCAAAATGATTTTACGAGCCTATGGTGCGTCTAGCGTAAACCATGCACCTATCTTGCACCGGCGCTACCGGTCTCTAAATGGAAAGAAGTGAGATTCCACGTGACCCGTCACCGAGGAGTTCCATCGAATGCGTCCAAAATGATTTCCAACTCTATGATACGTTAGACACAAAGCGTGCACCTATCTTGCGTCATGATTAGCTTTGTCTCCAAACGGACCAATACGAGTTTCACTTGAGCCTCGTCACCTAGTGGTACCATCGGGTGCGTCCAAAATGATTTATGAGACTATGGTAAGTCTAGCGTAAACAATGCGCCTATCTTGCACCAACACAAACACTGTCTCCAAATGGAAAGAAGTGAGATTCCACATGACCCACGTCACCTAGGAGTTCCATTGGGTGCGTCCAAAATGATTTCCAACCCTATGAGTACGTTTGGCGCAAACCGCACACCTATCTTGTGTCAAGATTAGTACTATCTCCAAGCGGACGAAACAAGCTCTAACTTGGCCCGGATCACCTAGGAGTTCCTTGGTGCGTCCAAAACAATTTACGAGCCTATGGTACACTCGGCGCCAAACCGTGCACCTACCTATCGGCGTCAAGATTAGCACTATGTTGAAAGGACCAAAGCGAGCTTCCACTTGACCCTAGTCACCTAGTGGTACCATCGAGTGGGTCCAAAACAATTTCTTAGCCTATTGTATCTCTAAGCGCATACCATGCACCTATCTTGCACCGACACTAACACTGTCTCCAAAAGCAAAGAAGTGAGATTCCGCAAGACCCACGTCACCTAGGAGTTCCATCGGGTGCATCCAAAATGATGTTCGAGCCTATGGTACATTCAACGCAAACCGTGCACACCTATCTGGCGTCAAGATTACCACTATCTCCAAACGGACTGAAACGAGCTTTCACTTGAGCCTCATCACCTAGGACTACCATCGGGTGCGACCAAAATGACTTCGGAGCCGATGGTACGTTTGGTGCAAACTGTGCACCTTTCTTGCACTGACACTGACAGTCTCTAAATGGAAACAACTGAGAGTTCGCATGACCCACGTCACCTAGGAGTTGCATCGAGTGCGTCCAAAACAAGGTCAGAGCCCACGGTACGTTCGACGTAGACCATGCACCTATCTTGCGTCAAGATTAGCACTATCTTCGAAATGACCGAAATGAGCTTCCACTTGAGCCTCGTAACCTAGTGGTACCATTAGGTGCGTCCAAAACGACTTCTGAGCCTATGGTACATCTAGTGCAAACCATGCACCTATCTTGCACCAACACTAGCACTATCTCCAAACGGAAAGAAGTGAGATTCCACATGACCCACGTCACCGAGGAGTTCCATTGGGTGCGTCCAAAACGATTTCCAACTCTATGGTACATTCGACACAAACCGTGCACCTATCTTGCGTCATGATTAGCTTTGTCTCCAAACGGACCGAAACGAGCTTCCACTTGGGCCTCGTCACCTAGTGGTACCATCGGGTGCGTTCAAAACGATTTATGAGCCTATGGTATGTCTAGCGTAAACAATGCACCTATCTTGCGCCGACACTAACACTGTCTCCCAATGGAAAGAAGTGAGAATCCACATGACCCACGTCACCTAGGAGTTCCATCAGGGGTGTCCAAAATGATTTCCAACCCTATGGTACGTTCGACGCAAACCGCACACCTATCTTGCGTCAAGATTAGTACTATCTCCAAACGGACCGAAACAAGCTTTCAGTTCAGCCTCGTCACCCAGTGGTACCATACAATGTGTCCCAAATGATTTCTGAGCCTATGGTACGTCTAGCGTAAACAATGCACCTATCTTGCACCGACGCTACCAGTCTCTAAATGGAAAGAAGTGAGATTCCACGTGACCCACGTCACCGAGGAGTTCCATCGGGTGCGTCCTAAACGATTTCCAACTCTATGGTACATTCGACACAAACCGTGCACCTATCTTGCGTCATGATTAGCTTTGTCTCCAAACGGACCGAAACGAGCTTCCACTTGGGCCTCGTCACCTAGTGGTACCATCGGGTGCGTTCAAAACGATTTATGAGCCTATGGTATGTCTAGCGTAAACAATGCACCTATCTTGCGCCGACACTAACTGCTTTGTCTCCCAATGGAAAGAAGTGAGAATCCACATGACCCACGTCACCTAGGAGTTCCATCGGTGTGTCCAAAATGATTTCCAACCCTATGGTATGTTAAGCGCAAACCACACCTATCTTGCGTCAAGATTAGTACTATCTCCAAAGCGGACGAAAGAGAGCTTTCGATTCAGCCTCGTCAACCAGTGGTACCATAGAATGTGTCCAAAATGATTTCTGAGCCTATGGTACATCTAGCGTAAACCATGCACCTATCTTGCACCGACGCTACCAGTCTCTAAATGGAAAGAAGTGAGATTCCATGTGACCCACATCACCGAGGAGTTCCATTGGGTGCGTCCAAAATGATTTCCAACTCTATGGTACGTTCGACACAAACTGTGCACCTATCTTGCGTCACGATTAGCTTTGTCTCCAAACGGACCAATACGAGCTTCCACTTGAGCCTCGTCACCTAGTGGTACCATCGGGTGCATCCAAAATGATTTATGAGACTATGGTACGTCTAGCGTAAACAGTGCACCTATCTTGCACCGACACAAACACCATCTCCAAATGGAAAGAAGTGAGATTCCACATGACCCACGTCACCTAGGAGTTCCATTGGGTGCGTCCAAAATGATTTCCAACCCTATGGTACGTTTGACGCAAACCGCACACCTATCTTATTTCAAGATTAGTACTATCTCCAAACGGACCGAAACAAGCTCTAACTTGACCTAGATCACCTAGGAGTTCCTTCGGGTGCATCCAAAACAATTTCTGAGCCTATGGTACACTCGACGCAAACCGTGCACCTATCTGGCATTAAGATTAGCACTATGTTCGAAAGGACCGAAACGAGCTTCCACTTGAGCCTCGTCACCTAGTGGTACCATCGAGTGGGTCCAAAATGATTTCTTAGCCTATTGTATCTCTAGCGCATACCATGCACCTATCTTGCACCGACACTAACACTGTCTCCAAAAGGAAAGAAGTGAGATTCCACATGACCGACGTCACCGAGGAGTTCCATGGGGTGCGTCCAAAACGATTTCCAACTCTATGGTACATTCGACACAAACCGTGCACCTATCTTGCGTCAAGATTAGCACTATCTCCAAACGGACTGAAACGAGCTTTCACTTGAGCCTCATCACCTAGGACTACCATAGGGTGCGACCAAAACGACTACTAAGCCGATGGTACGTTTCGTGCAAACTGTGCACCTTTCTTGCACTGACACTAACACTGTCTCCAAATGGAAAGAAGTGAGATTCCACATATCCCACATCACCTAGGAGTTGCATCGAGGGCGTCCAAAACAATGTCAGAGCCCATGGTATGTTCGACGCAAACCATGCACCTATCTTGCGTCAAGATATGCACTATCTTCGAGAGGACCGAAATGAGCTTCCACTTGAGCCTCGTAACCTAGTGGTACCATTAGGTGCGTCCAAAACGACTTCTGAGCCTATGGTACGTCTAGTGCAAACCATGCACCGATCTTGCACCAACACTAACACTGTCTCCAAACGGAAAGAAGTGAGATTCCACATGACCCACGTCACCGAGGAGTTCCATCGGGTGCGTCCAAAACAATTTCTGAGCCTATGGTACAGTCGACGCAAACCATGCACCTATCTGGCGTCAAGATTAGCACTATGTACGAAAGGACCGAAACGAGCTTCCACTTGAGCCTCGTCACCTAGTGGAACCATCGAGTGGGTCCAAAACGATTTCTTTGCCTATTGTATCTCTAGCGCATACCATGCACCTATCTTGCACCGACACTAACACTGTCTCCAAAAGGAAAGAAGTGAGATTTCACATGACCCACGTCACCTAGGAGTTCCATTGGGTGCGTCCAAAACGATTTCCAACCCTATGGTACGTTTGACACAAACCGCACACCTATCTTGTTTCAAGATTAGTACTATCTCCAAATGGACCGAAACAAGCTCTAACTTGACCCAGATCACCTAGGAGTTCCTTCGGGTGCGTCCAAAACAATTTCTGGGCCTATGGTACACCTGACGCAAACCGTGCACCTATCTGGCGTCAAGATTAGCACTATGTTCGAAAGGACCGAAACGAGCTTCCACTTGAGCCTCGTCACCTAGTGGTACCATCGACTGGGTCCAAAATGATTTCTTAGCCTATTGTATCTCTAGCGCATACCATGCACCTATCTTGCGTCATGATTGGCTTTGTCTCCAAACAGACCAATACGAGCTTCCACTTGAGCCTCGTCACCTAGTGGTACCATCGGGTGCGTCCAAAACGATTTCTGAGACTATGGTACGTCTAGCGTACCTATCTTGCCAACGCTAACACTGTCTCCAAACAGAAAGAAGTGAGATTCCACATGACCCACTTCACCTAGGAGTTGCATCGAGGGCATCCAAAACAATGTCAGAGCCCATGAGTGCGTTCGGCCTTGCAGACCATGCACCTATCTTGCGTCAAGATTAGCACTATCTTCGAAAGGACCCAAATGAGCTTCCACTTGAGCCTCGTCACCTAGTGGTACCATTAGGTGCGTCCAAAATGACTTCTGAGCCTATGGTACGTCTAGTGCAAACCATGCATCTATCTTGCACCAACACTAACACTGTCTCCAAACGGAAAGAAGTGAGATTCCACATGACCCACGTCACCGAGGAGTTCCATCGGGTGCGTTCAAAATGATTTCCATCTCTATGGTACGTTCGACACAAACCGTGCACCTATCTTGCGTCATGATTAGCTTTGTCTCCAAGCGGACCAAAAGCGAGCTTCCACTTGAGCCTCGTCACCTAGTGATACCATCGGGTGCGTCCAAAAGCGATTTACGAGACTATGAGTGCGTCTAGCGTATCTATCTTGCACCAACACTAACCTTTGTCTCCAAAGCTGAAAGAAGTGAGATTCCACATGACCCACATCACCTAGGAGTTGCATCGAGGCGTCCAAAACAATGTCGAGCCCATGAGTGCGTTCGGCCTTGGACCATGCACCTATCTTGCGTCAAGATTAGCACTATCTTGAAAGGACCCAAATGAGCTTCCACTTGAGCCTCGTCACCTAGTGGTACCATTAGGTGCGTCCAAACCGACTTCGAGCCTATGGTGCGTCTAAGCGCAAACCATGCACCTATCTTGCACCGGCGCTAACAACTGTCTCCAAATGGAAAGAAGTGAGATTCCACATGACCCACGTCACCGAGGAGTTCCATCGGGTGCGTCCAAAATGATTTCCATCTCTATGGTACATTCGACACAAACCGTGCACCTATCTTGCGTCATGATTAGCTTTGTCTCCAAATGGACCAAAACGAGCTTCCACTTGAGCCTCGTCACCTAGTGGTACCATCGGGTGCGTGCAAAACGATTTCTGAGACTATGGTACGTCTAGCGTACCTATCTTGCACGGACACAAAAACCATATCCAAATGGAAAGAAGTGAGATTCCACAATACCCATGTCACCTAGGAGTTCCATTGGGTGCGTCCAAAATGATTTCCAACCCTATGGTACGTTTGACACAAACCGCACAGCTATCTTGTGTCAAGATTAGTACTATCTCCAAACGGACCGAAACAATCTTTAACTTGACCCAGATCACCTAGGAGTTCCTTTGGGTGTGTCCAAAACAATTTCTGAGCCTATGGTACACTCGACGCAAACCGTGCACCTATCTGGCGTCAAGATTAGCACTATGTTCGAAAGGACCGAAACGAGCTTCTACTTGATCCTCGTCACCTAGTGGTACCATCGAGTGGGTCCAAAACGATTTCTTAGCCTATTGTATCTCTAGCTTTGTCTCCAAACGGACCGAAACGAGCTTCCACTTGGGCCTCGTCACCTAGTGGTACCATCGGGTGCGTTCAAAATGATTTATGAGCCTATGGTATGTCTAGCGTAAACAATGCACCTATCTTGCACCGACACTAACACTGTCTCCCAATGGAAAGAAGTGAGAATCCACATGACCCACATCACCTAGGAGTTCCATCGGGTGTATCCAAAATGATTTCCAACCCTATGGTACGTTCGACGCAAACCGCACACCTATCTTGCGTCAAGATTAGTACTATCTCCAAACGGACCGAAACGAGCTTTCAGTTCAGCCTCGTCACCCAGTGTGATGAGGACATCATTGGCTCAAATATGACCATGCCAACCACTTCTATACCAAAGGTGCCACCATTCTATATGAGGCTTATCATTGATGCATTTCATGAATTGATGCTCCACCATAAAATGTGTATATTTTCATTTTCAGAATTACTTACATGGATCAAAGGAAGGTTTGATTGCATATGGAAAGCATGGAAGGTTAATGAAGTTTATTGGGGACCAAATCCAAGTATTCCCAACGTCCTCCACCTGGACACCACGTCACTTTTGGTCCAAGGAAAGAAAGAGATCAAATCCAACACGTTTTGGGGCTGGATTCGGACTCCAGGACAGCTCCAACTTGTGATGTTCACCACGGTCGCATACGGACTCGGATTGGGGCGTTCAAGTACTTCATGGAATCCATATGAAGTCTATTTTCACATGGATCTGGAATCATGTCCATAACTGTTCTGAGGCGGCCGCAATGACCGAATTACTACCAAGAGGTTTTCTGTTCAAAGGTGTTGCGTCGCCTTAGTTTGGTCCAATGGGCCGTGTATCAAGTTGGGTCCACTAGGGATGCGTCCTAGGGTTGGAGCATGACCCCAACACCCTGGTGGTCGTTGTTCCACCTTCATATACCCCTTAGCCGCCACCAAGAACAGTTGGGTTTTGTTTGTTGAAAGTTTAGCCATTGCTACTTCCTTGTAGACGCATGTGTCGACTAGACCATCCGTTCTACTTGATTTAGAACCCCAACTTTGTGAGTTTAGATTGGTTTTTCATCTCCATATTTGCAATTGAGTTGCTTGTTCTACTTGTTCTTGCTTGTTCCTTGATTGCTTGCAGGAATTACCCTAGTGGTTTGGTTGATCGTGCTCCACAAGATCGTGACAGCCGTTGGAGGTGGTGTATCGGTTGCTAAGGCGCAGCATCCTTGGATGGTTGTAGTCGGGCCGTGAACGTCATCTCCATCCCCAAATCGAGTTATCCACCTTCTCTCATCGAAGATCGATTCACCTAAGCGGGTTCATATCGGTTAGTAATCGAGCAAGGTTTATCGGTGAGAGACTTCCAATCCTTATTTGTTTTAATTTTCCTAGTCGAGAAAAAAGCCAAAAAAATATAGTAGATTAGTTTACCCACAATCCTATAAACCCTTTGAGCCTTTGCTAGCCTTTGCTTAGTTAGGGCTTGTTGAGTTTTCGGTTGCATCGGTTGTGTCGAGTTCTTTGGTCTTAGTGTCTATTCCTTTAGAGTTTTGAGTTCTATCACGTTTTGGTCACCACGAGATCCACCATCACCATATACATCATTCTTGCATTTACGCCACCATGGATCCATATGATGTCGATTTGGGAGTTTAAATACAATCTAAAAACTTGAAGTTGTCTTCTTTCCAGCGGATCGACATTCTGACAAAATTCGATCTGATTACTCCACAATCTTCCTAGAGATTTCCGCATCTGCTTTGTAATAACGAGTTATTAAATTTGAATTCAGAAGGGGCTGTGTGCAATAGCCTTATTGTTAGGGTTGTCATAGTACCAAACAAAATATTTAGGGCCCAATGTGAAAAAAAAAAAAAGAAAAAAAGACAAGAGAAGGAAGAAAGAAGGGCTGAATCTATTATTTTCTTTGTCTTTGTGCTAGTTGCTCTTTTTCGGTGACTACCTTTGTGCCTAGGCTCACGTCTCTAGCATGCTTTAGCCTAGGACCAACCGCAGTACTACCACCGTTGAACGATTATTCAGCTTGCTTTTGTGACTAACGTGGTGCTAGTACTTCCTTGTCTCAGCCCACCTATAGCTCCACATATTTTGACTACAGCTTGACAGGTGTTGTTGTTGCGGTACCGATACACTTCATTCCATGGTTGCAAACTTGTTGGTTGCCGTCACCTCCTGTTTGGCTTGGTAAGAACTTGTAAGGGCTTGTTTTAACAAGTTGAGTTTGAGAGAATTACAACCGACACATCCTAGTAGTTGATAGGAGGATACATATTATTTTTGTGTTTCTTGTTTTCTACTAATCATGGTAGGTGATATGGAGGTTTTTGAGCTGTTGAAACTAGACCCTCATATTCAGGATGTCATTCAACACTTGTCGTTATATGATGGTAAGTTTGATCCTCAAGCTTACATTGATTGGGAGTTAAAAGTAGACAATGAATTTGATGAGCATGACCTGTCTGAGAAACAAAAGATTTGTATTGCCTCTAATATTTTGATTGAATATGCTTTGCTAGAATGGAAACACATTTGTAGGCACAACAAAGTTCCAGAATCTTGGGAAGACTTCAAATTTCTTTTCAGAGATGCATTCGTTCCTGCTTATTATGCTGATTATTTGCTTGCAAAATTAGACAACTTGAAGCAAGATAGTAGGACTGTAAAAGCATACTACCATGATTTTAAGATTTGCATCATGTTTGGTGGATTAGATGAATGCATGGAAGATGTTATGAGTAGGTTCATGAGAGGGCTCAATTCTGAAATTCAAGCAAGAACAACTAGGGTAATTCCTGCAAGCAATCGAGGAACAAGCAAGAACAAGTAGAACAAGCAACTCAATTGCAAATATGGATATGAAAAACCAATCTGAACTCACAAAGTTGGGGTTCTGAATCAAGTAGAACGGATGGTCTAGTCGACACACGCGTCTACAAGGAAGTAGCAATGGCTAAACTTTCAACAAACAAAACCCAACTATTCTTGGTGGCGGCTAAGGGGTATATGAAGGTGGAACAACGACCACCAGGGTGTTGGGGTCGTGCTCCAACCCTAGGACGCATCCCTAGTGGACCCAACTTGATACACGGCCCATTGGACCAAACTAAGGCGACGCAACACCTTTGAACAGAAAACCTCTTGGTAGTAATTCGGTCATTGCGGCCGCCTCAGAACAGTTATGGACATGATTCCAGATCCATGTGAAAATAGACTTCATATGGATTCCATGAAGTACTTGAACGCCCCAATCCGAGTCCGTATGCGACCGTGGTGAACATCACAAGTTGGAGCTGTCCTGGAGTCCGAATCCAGCCCCAAAACGTGTTGGATTTGATCTCTTTCTTTCCTTGGACCAAAAGTGACGTGGTGTCCAGGTGGAGGACGTTGGGAATACTTGAATTTGGTCCCCAATAAACTTCATTAACCTTCCATGCTTTCCATATGCAATCAAACCTTCCTTTGATCCATGTAAGTAATTCTGAAAATGAAAATATACACATTTTATGGTGGAGCATCAATTCATGAAATGCATCAATGATAAGCCTCATATAGAATGGTTGCACCTTTGGTATAGAAGTGGTTGGCATGGTCATATTTGAGCCAATGATGTCCTCATCATTCTCCCCTTCTTGACAGCAAACCATCCTCTGTTTGACCTTTCTTGGAGGATGTGTTGTAGGTAAAAGTGAACTGTGCTCCCCTTCTTGATATTTATCCTGTTGCATATGGGAAAAACTAGAAAAACTTTGCAAGACATCATTAGTGTTAGTGCAGCCCTCAACTTGATAATGGTATTGTGGCCCAAAAGGATATTTCAGATTAGAGCAAATATAAACTTTATGCACCAAATATTCTCCTTTGCTGTCGTATTTGCCAATTGCATGAAGCGAACAATGATTAAAACTTGGCAAACCAGAATCAAATTTATGTTTCTCTTTTAGACAATTTAGATTACACAGAATATCAAATTCAATATAACCCAAAGTATTTAAAGAGGACAATAAATTCAGTTCATCTTGTGCACAAGTAATAGGATAAAAAATCTTTTCTTCAGCACATTTGTATGGTTCCAAGCCAAAAGTATCACACTTATTTGCTACTTGTGGCATAGGAGTAAAAGAATCATCAGCACACAAGTCCTCTTTATCACAAGGAACAGCAAGTAATTCATTTTGTGACAAAGGAAAGTCAACAGTGGGTTCCACTATTTGTTGCTCTTCATTTGCAGAATGGACAAATTTTGGACATTATGGGTCACATCATTCTTGCAAGTATTCACAGATAATAGGATCTCCTTTTCAGCATTGAGAGCAAGACAAAACAATTGACCAATATGGCTATAAGAATTGCTAATTAACAAGGTTTGAATTTTAGAATTGAGCCCTCTCATGAACCTAGACCATCCGTTCTACTTGATTCAGAACCCCAACTTTGTGAGTTCAGATTGGTTTTTCATCTCCATATTTGCAATTGAGTTGCTTGTTCTACTTGTTCTTGCTTGTTCCTTGATTGCTTGCAGGAATTACCCTAGTGGTTTGGTTGATCGTGCTCCACAAGATGGCGACAACCGTTGGAGGTGGTGTATCGGTTGCTAAGGCGCAGCATCCTTGGATGGTTGTAGTCGGGCCGTGAACGTCATCTCCATCCCCAAATCGAGTTATCCACCTTCTCTCATCGAAAGATCGGGATTCACCCTAGCGGGTTCATATCACAGTGGTACCATAGAATGTGTCCAAAACGATTTCTGAGCCTATGGTATGTCTAGCGCAAACCATGCACCTATCTTGCACTGACGCTACCAATCTCTAAATGGAAAGAAGTGAGATACCACGTGACCCACGTCACCGAGGAGTTCCATCGGGTGCGTCCAAAATGATTTCCAACTCTATGGTACGTTCGACACAAACTGTGCACCTATCTTGCGTCATGATTGGCTTTGTCTCCAAAGCGGACCAATCTGAGCTTCCACTTGAGCCTTGTCATCTAGTGGTACCATCGGGTGCGTCCAAAATGATTTACGAGACTATAGATGCGTCTAAGCGTAAACAATGCACCTATCTTGCACCGACACTAACACTGTCTCCAAATGGAAAGAAGTGAGATTCCACATGACCCACGTCACCTAGGAGTTCCATTGGGTGCGTCCAAAATGATTTCCAACCCTATGGTACGTTCGACGCAAACCGCACACCTATCTTGTGTCAAGATTAGTACTATCTCCAAATGGACCGAAACAAGCTCTAACTTGACCTTGATCACCTAGGAGTTCCTTCGGGTGTGTCCAAAACAATTTCCGAGCCTATGGTACACCTGACGCAAACCGTGCACCTATCTGGCGTCAAGATTAGCACTATGTTCGAAAGGACCGAAACGAGCTTCCACTTGAGCCTCGTCACCTCGTGGTACCATCAAGTGGGTCCGAAACGATTTCTGAGCCTATTGTATGTCCAGCACATACCACGCACCTATCTTGCACTAACACTAACACTGTCTCCAAAAGGAAAGAAGTGAGATTCCACAAGACCCACGTCACCTAGGAGTTCCATCGGGTGCATCCAAAACGATGTTCGAGCCTATGGTACATTCAACGCCAAACTATGCATTTATCTAAGCGTCAAGATTATACTTTGTCTCCAAGCGGTTTGAAAGCGAGCTTTAAGCAGGGCTCATCACCTAGGAGTACCATCGGTGCGACCAAAATAATTTTGAGCGAAGAGTGCGTTTGGTGCAAACTATGCACCTTTCACCTAACACTAACAACATGTATCCAAGCGAGAAAGAGTGAGATTCCACATGACCCACATCACCTAGGAGTTGCATCGAGGCGTCCAAAAGAAATGTCGAGCCCATGGTGCGTTCGATCACGGAGACCATGCACCTATCTTGCGTCAAGATTAGCACTATCTTGAAAGGACGAAATGAGCTTCCACTTGAGCCTCGTCACCTAGTGGTACCATTAGGTGCGTCCAAAATGACCACGAGCCTATGGTGCGTCTAAGCGCCAAACCATGCACCTATCTTGCACCAACGCTAACTTTGTCTCCAAAGCGAAAAGAAGTGAGATTCCACATGACCCATGTCACAGGGAGTTCCATCGGGTGCGTTCAAAATGATTTCCATCTCTATGATGCGTTAAACACAAACCGTGCACCTATCTTGCGTCATGATTAGTTTTGTCTCCAAAGCGGACCAAAAGCGAGCTTCCGCTTGAGCCTCGTCACCTAGTGGTACCATCGGGTGCATCAAAATGATTTACGAGACTATAGTGCGTCTAGCGTGTCGCGAGAACCGACCAATTTATAAGAATACAAGTACAATGGCAATGCATAGCGGTCGCCTTTGTCATGCTTGAACCCATATAAACCCGGTAGTCCGTCGAGTACATGACGGGACCTCGATAAACGATTTACAACAACCAAGATCGTGCGAGGATTCAACATACATGCCACATATTACCTAAAGTTCACAGATACTTTTCATCGTCGAGTCTGAATAAAAGTTATTACAAACCGAGTTTGATAAATAAAGCGGAAGCAAATAAGTTCGAAGATAAAGTTTCCAACATAGTTTGATCTGATGCCAAGCGGATCACGGTCCTCAAAAGCAAAGATAGGAATTACTAAAGAAGCACGCCCAAAACTTACTCCTCATCCACAATGGGATAGAAGCAACTCTTGCAATAACCATGATACAGATTGCCATACGCAACAATGGGAAAAATAACCACGAGTGCGAGAAGGTACTCAGCTAGACTTACCCGTCATGAACCAAAAAGAAAATGACTCCAAGGATTATGCAAGGCTATATAAGTGGATGTAACTCGACAACATTTTTGCGTAAAAGCAATTGAGTCATGGATGCAGTTACAATTTCTTTATCAGGTTAATTATAACTATCCATTTCTAGATTAGCAACTATCTGTACCAAACATGTGGTATATCATTTAGAAGCATACAATAGTAACCATAGCGGTATTGTAATTTCCATATTCATCCGAACCATCATGTTTCATAACATAGTTGCTACGATGTTGGGACTAGCCAAGTTTCTCACTATCCAGGGAGGCAACGATTGAATCGATTTCAACCAGGTTTGGAATTTATTCCTAACACAAACCAGTCTACCGATACGATAGCCTTAGGTCACCTTTGGTACAACTTCAGGTACACATTTAGGCGGGTCCGTCTGGTGCCGCACAATCTGGAACACGGATGCCGGGATGCTCGAGGCCAAGCCTACCCTTGAGCTCGGTCGATCATTCCCGGAAGGAGCACACAACGTGAGCGGTTCCCGGCTGAGTTGAATTACTCGGCCAGCGGTCGGAGCGAGTTATCCGGCCAGCTAAGTGAGAGCATCGTTCAATCTTGTCAAAAGCGCCAACAACGGTACGGTCCTTAATCGACACATACGGGGATAAATCCACACCCAAGACCTCCATGTCTTGTTGCTTCTCTATCGGCTTCCCGTCCGGTCTTGATTTACTTTTACCTCATGGTTACATTCCACAATAGCGATATAATAGCCAACCGTGCTCGGTATCCACCTACATCTCGCGGTGACGAGGACATCACCCGACTTCTACCGGTCTAAGCATGGCTAAGCATATATTCGATCCACGGACCTATCTGGGGTTAAAGGGTTAATATCTGGACAAAGGAATTTACATCGTCAAGTGGTTTCATTCAACTCTTATAACCTATTGCATCAATCATAAATACGTAAGTAAACATTTGTAAATTCTTGGGAGACTTATAATGCTCGGGGCTTGCCTCATGAGGAAGGAAATAGAGGCGGTGGTGGGGCACTCTGGAAGCTCTTGAGGTTACGCTCCACGCCTTGGGAGCTACGACTTGCGGATCCTCTGCTTTGGTTCCTTCCTCTGCTTCTTGAATTCCAACAACGTGATCTCTTCCTCCGATCCTAGATGCATGAATGTGGCGTAAGTATTATGAATGCATATATGTTAACAAGTGCATCATGTTTATTGAGTAGGTGCATATCTCTTCTCGATTATTAATTAACTACTTCTACAATGCATTGACTATGCCACAAAACAATAGCAATTTGTTTTGCTCATAACTGGGGTTCTGCAAATCCAAATACAGTGATCCTGGACTTTCTGGAAATCTTATCAAATTCTCTACAACTTTGTTATTAACCATTTTTATAGTACACATCATTTTCCACATGCAACTCATCAAACTACAGAATCTATCCGGAAACTATTCAACATGCAATATAAAGTAACGATACTTCTACTTCATGTAATCATTCAAAATTTGACAACATAGAATCTACCAACAGTTTAAGCATACCAAATACATTTAAGATAATATAATGGTGAAGCCCAAACTATTTATTTAATTTCCTTTATTATTTTATTTATATATCTAGGTTAAATAATAAATATATATCAGATGTACTTAATAAATTCTCAAAAATTTACAGTGCCTTACTAATGCTATCAAAGGACTACTATAATAATTTCATGTCATTTTACTAAGTAGAACATTCTATACAAAAATGACAAGGAAGCAAGGCTTGAAATAACATAAATGGAAAATCCTATTGAAAAGTGTCAAGCAACAGATTTCCTATTTTTATTAACATCCATATGGTACTAGGATTACCTCCAACAAATTTCATGAATTTTGGACTCATAAATTATTTATAAAAATTCATGCAAGGATTGACTATTCATTAAAGAAAAATCTATAACTATAAATCTACCCATGCACTGGTCCTCAAATTTTTACCAGAGTTCATATATGCTAAGACTAGCTTACCACAAAAATTTCATAAATTTTGGAGCAAAGGAACTCTAGATATAAAATAAACAAATTTGAATGCATTCAAAAGCACATTTCAAATCTCTATTTAATTCTCCAAAAATTTCTACTGTAAGTGCCAAGGTAATATTTTTAATAAATACTAAACTTCCTAATGAACACTAAAAAATTTATTTCACAAATTTAGGAGCTACCAAACTGAAGATACAAAAATCATAAATCACACTTGAATCTGGAATTTTTGAACTAGCCCTCAACACTGCTGTCACTGACCGGTGGGACCCGCTGGTCAGGTGACCCCACGCGTCATCGACTCGAAACAGGGTGGCGGCGCTTTTTGTCCTTCTTGGCCAAGTTCACCGGCGGCCGAGCTTTACAGTGACGGCACCTAGTCTCTGGTGACCCTCTAGACCTTGCGCACACATTGGGCTATCTAGGCGGCGAATCATCGGTAGCGAAGGGCGATGGCGTCGGCCATGGCGGCCTGACGGTCTTGCCAGGCGTGTGCTTGGCCGTCTCTGCAGCCATAGCGAGGCCAAGCAAAGGCGAAACAACAGGACCACGGCGACCATGCGAACGAACTACATGACCTAGGAGGCTTGGCGCTCCGGCGAAATGCGACCACGGCAGCGGCCATGGCGGCACTCGGGCGAGAGTGTTCCCCAGTGGCGCCAAAGCGGCGGCCCCACAAAAACACGATCTCGGGCGAGCAAGGTGGAAACGATGGGAAGGTTCGAGCAAAGCCGAAAGCGACTAATTGGCGGATCTTGCGGTGGCTAAGCGAGGCGAGCTTCGGCGGGCGTCTGCAATAGCTACTGGCGGCGGGACAAGCCACGGTGGCGCTATGGTGAGAAAGGGCGGGACAATGAGAATGGTGAGCACGGGAGGGAGGGCGGGCGGGCCATTTGGAGTGTTGAAGCCACGCTTCGAGCGCGCCGTGGCTGGCCGAGACGACGAACAATAGCAGCGCCACGGCCATCGTCATGGACACATAGGCGTTCGCGTTACGGCGCCCGATCGACCATCGAGCAACTTTGATTCGATTCGTCGATCAGCAGCGTATTAGCTTTGACGGCCAGTATTACAGCGATGACAACTTCATTACCAATGGCTTTCGGTGAAAACTTAGTACATCAAGGTTGAAGTCTAAGGTACCAGCTACAACTTTTGTTCAAGGATCATGCTCCAATTCTCAGCGAGGGTGAGAAAAAATCACCCCAACATAGGCACATCGATCATCCGATCAATCAAAGATTTAGAAAATTCATTAAGTGTTGAAAGCTTGATTTTGCTGGTTTTTGTGGGACCCATTCAAGCATGTTAGAAGCTAAATCAGTCAATGTCCCAAAAATAAAAGTTGTTCCTTATGTCAAACACTAAAACTTTGCTTTAGTGAGCTCCTCCATGCAAGGTCTCTAGCACCTAGTTCAACTTTAGTCAAACATGTCACTTTTAAATGATGATACACATCAAAGCATGGCTTAATGACCAAACTAGCCCTAGCCCTAAATACCAAAGTTGTTCATGATGATATCCTAAGCATGTTTAAGCAATTTGCAAGGCCATTCAATCATTTCATGTAGTAGTCACCCATAGGGCCATTTAAAGTAATCACATGAAACATGACTTAAAGGCTTGATTATGAAAAGTGACTTTCATGAACAATGCTCTAATTGCTAACCCAAGTGTGGTTACATGTTTTTGTGACTCACAACCACCAAGTACATGTTTTCATTCATGATCATTTGCATATACACATGGAGACATGAAATAACGAGAAAGGTTGCATATGATAATGAAACATGTGATAACAAGCAAATGTTGCAGATGTTTCAATCAAATGTTTCAATTGTAAATGTTTGTTTATGAATGCGTGATGATCATGCTCATGTTATGCAAGTCAAGTTATGCAAGGCTAACACCCGGGTTATTCTGACCCCCCCCTTATAAAAATCTCATCCAAGATTTTGCAAGACCTACCATTCTTAGGAAAAGGCAGGATAAACTTCTCGTAGATAATCTTCTCTTTCCCACGTAGCATCTTGTTCACTATGATTGTTCCACACCACCTTATAGAACTTAATAATCTTACTCTGTGTCACTCTCTCCATCTCTTCTAATACTCGAATTGGCTTTTCTTCATAGGTCAAATCTGAATGAAGCTGCATGTTGGTGGGTGCAATAGCTTCTTCCGGTACTCGAAGACATTTCTTTAACTGAGAAACATGGAACACATCAAAGATTGTACTCATCTCTGGTGGTAGTTGTAACTTATACGCAACATTTCCTTTTCGCTCCAAAATTTTGTATGGCCCTACATATCTTGGTGAAAGCTTCTTTTTCATCCCAAATCTTTTCACACCTTTCATGGGTGATACTCTCAAGTATACATAGTCACCCACTACAAAAGTCAGTGGTCTTCTTCTTTTGTCGGCATAACTCTTTTGTCTTGATTGAGCTTTGCCTTCATATGTTGTTGGATGATCGTACTTGCTCTTGACTTCATTGACAAAATCAATACCAAAGTATCTCCTTTCACGGGCTCAATCCAATTCAATGGAGTTCTGCACTTTACGCCATACAAGGCTTCAAATGGAGCCATTTTGATACTAAACTTGATAAGCTGTTGTTATAGGAGAATTCAACTAAAGGTAACCATTTCTCCCATGAACCTTTTGAAGATATAACACAAGCTCTAAGTAAATCTTCTAGGATTTGGTTCACTCGCTCTGTCATCACGAAGTTTGCGGATGATAAAATGAACTTGATTAGCTTGGTTCCCAAAGCACAGTGTAAGTGCTTCGAAGCGAGCTATGAACTATGGTCCTCGATCTGAGATTATAGTCACAGGTACTCCATGCGGTCTCACGATCTGGGAAACATATATCTCGGCGTATTTTCAAGCTGTATACCGTGTGTTCACGGGTATAAAGTGTCTTGACTTGGTGAGGCGATCTATAATAACCCAGTTGAATCATGACCTTTTGGCGTCATTGGAAGGCACATGATAAAGTCCATGCTGATTTCCTCCCATTTCCATCTGGAATAGGCAATGGCATGAAGTAATCCGGCCGGTTTTCATATGGGCGGCTTTCACTCTCTGCGATTATCACACCTAGCAACATAAATTGCGATCTCTTTCTTCATCTTAGTCCACCAAAAGCGGGTTCTTAAATCTTGATACATTTTACTACTACCGGATGGATAGACAATTTGGATGAGTGAGCTTCATCTAAAATTTGATTCCTTAGCTCACGGTCTTTTGGTACCACTAACGGTCCTCAAACCATAATACACCTCTTTTGTCCAATCTAAAATGTTTGGTTTCTTGCCCTTGCATTTTTCTCTTGATGTGACTTATTCCTACATCATCTGCTTTGTAGCTCTATGATTTTGCCCTCAAGCGCTGGCCAGATTGTGATATTGTGTAGTCTGATGAGGATGTAACAAGTTGAATCCATCTTCTAACAATGCTTCCACAGTGTTGCAATGGGACTTTTCGGTTGAGTGCATCGGCTACTACATTAGCTTTACCGGATGGTAATGCACTTCTAAATTGTAGTCCTTAATCAATTCTAACCATCTCCGTTGTCTCATGTTCAGCTCTGGTGGTAGTAACGATATACTTGAGACTTTTGTGGTCGATATAGATATGACATACATTGCCCAACAAGTAATGTCTCCATATCTTTAATGCATGGACAACAGTACGCAAGTTCCAAATCATGTGTAGGGTAGTTGACTTCATGTTTTCTCAATTGCTTGAGAAGCATATGCAATTACTCTTCCTTCTTGCATAAGCACACATCCTAAACCTATTCGGATGCATCACAAAATACATCAAAAGGCTTTTCAATATGCGGTTGTGCTGCTATGCGAGTCTTTGTAGTCAACAAAGTTACGAGGGTGTGAAAAGGCACTTCACATTACAGTGTCCATTTGTACTTCTCATCTTTACGAAAGTAGTGCGGTCATAGGCTTAGCTATCTTTGAAATCTAGAATAAGCTGACTATAGTACCACCTTAACCCTAGAAAACTCGAACTTCATGAACCGAAGTTGGGGCTTTCCAATCCATGACCTCTTGTACTTTTGATGGGTCTCTTGAGATTCCATCTCTTGATAAAATGTGACCTAAGAAAGGTACTTTGCTCATCCAAAATTCACATTTGCTAAACTTGGCATATAGCTTATGCTCCCTCGATCTGGATAGGACAATCCTCGGATGCTCTTCATGATCATCTCATTTTACGAATAAATCAATATGTCATCGATAAACACGACCACGAACTTGTCAAGTTTGGGCATGAATACTAGAGTTAATCGGTACATGAAATGAAATTGGAGCATTTGTTGAGTCGAAAGACATAACCAAATACTAAATATAAGCCGTACCTAGTAGAAAAGCGATTTTAGGTATATCCTCGGTCGATCTTTGTCGATGGTAACACGATCTCAAATCAATTTTGGAGAATACCTTTGCCTTAAGCTAAGCGGTCGAACAAGATGTCGATGCGGGGCAATGGATATTTGTTCTTGATGATCCACAGCATTGAGTGATGCGTAATCTACACACATTCTCGGTGACTTATCCTTCTTTTTTTCACAAACAAAATTTTGGGCATCCCCACGGAGATGAGCTAGGTTGGATAAGACCCTTGTCCAATAGATCTTGCAATTGAACCTTAAGTTCCGCTAACTCATTGGGTGGCATTCTATAGGGCCTTACGGATATGGGTGCGGTGCACGGCACTAATTCAATCTTAAATTCCACGTCCCTATCCGGTGGTAGACACAGGTAATTCTTACGGGAATACATCCGAAACTCTGGCTCCACTAGGATATCACATATGGTGGTGGTTTGGATATACCGAGCTAAATGTTGGGGTTGAATTAGTGGGAGAGTGGGACTAGGAAAGCATTCCCTCCAGTGGATTCTCTCAACATAATAGTATGGGTGCTAGTGTCAATAAGAACACCATGATCCTTCATCCAATTCATGCCTAAGATTACACTTATTGACAACCCGGGCAATATTATCAAATCCGTGGTGTACTCCTCCCTTGTATCACGATGAGTACATTTTGACTATCTTTTTGGTAATAACGATACCCCTATTTGAACTTATGTTAAAACCCCTTTGTTTACTTCAATTATTTCTTGATCATGTCTAGATGCAAATGCTTGACTCATAAATGAATGAAAGCTCCCAAATCAAATAAAACAACAGGTGGGATACTTGTTGACAAAAACATACCAGCCATGACAACTTCTCGGTGGGCACTTCCTCCACAGTGGTATAATGCACTTGTCCTTGGCGTGCCACAGGCATTCACACCGCCTCGATTGTTACGATTTGGGTTGCCATTCCTCTTGGGGTGGGGGCATTCTTTGGACCAATGACCTAGTTGGTTGTAGTTGAAACATGGTTGATTACTTACGAATCCGGTGGAGCTGTCACGATTGCCATTTCCTTTTGGTAAGGCAATAGTGAGCATATACGGAATGGTTTACGTGGCCTATTATTACGAGCTTTTCGGTGGTGGAGGCCTAAACTTGGAGTGCGGTGGGCCGGAATTGTGGTCTAGGCTTGTGATAGGTGCTTTTGTTGGAAAGATCCGGATGCTGCAGGCCTCCTATGCCCCCTTATGCGACCTTTAGCAGCTGCATGCATGTTGTTGTGGTTTTCTTGGGTCAAGGCATCACTAATAAACTTATTGTCGTGGCACACCTAGAATTTGCCATAGTCTTCATAAGTTTAGTACCCAGGACCTCGCTTGAAACTCTCTATCTTTTTTCTCTTGATATCCACGAAACTTGGAGCATATCTTGACAAGTTGTTGAATGCGTGCATATATTACATGGTGACTTCATTCCTTGAGTGAGCCTCATAAATTCAGTTGCTTTCATGCGCATCGGGCCGGGGAATATGGTGTCCCTAAAAGCCAGCTTGCTGTTCCCGGGTCACTCGCGCGCATTAGCGAGCGGGGATGGCGAAAATGTGTCCACGGATCCTGCTTTGGTCCTTGCAATTGATGAGAAGCATACTACGCTTTTCGGATGCTCCGTGACCCTCAACGGAAGAATTTACGCTCAATGGTATTCAACCACTCCTTGACCTCTGATGGTTCCTCGGCCACCTTGAAGATCGGAGCTTCGTGTCCAAAAAACTCCTTGAATGTCTTGTCTTTGATTTGGCTCGGCCCTGGTTGATGTGGGTGGCCACGGCGGTGTTTTTCTTGCGATAAAGGCGCAAAGCTTCTTCCATTGTCCTCTGGCACCCGAGGCTGGGTAAAGGAATTCTGAGCCGGCGGCCAGTGGTGGGGTGGCAAGTCATCATGGTTGCCATCACTGGCTGCCACCGACTCCGGCCGCAGTCGCGTCATCTGCGAAGTTGCAACAATAAGCGATTATTGGTTGATGTCAAGAGATTGCGGATGAATTAAGTACTCATGCCAAACTGAAATTCTTGGAGAAAATTCTCAAAAGCACAATAAAAGCAGAGGCATAACAATTCATTCCATAACATGACATCACCAATTTGACCACTTATCATGCTCATAACGCATGAAATTTTAAGTCATGATTACCGACAAAAGACTGGAATTGCATTGATGTCCAACCAAACGTGCAATTAATCAACATTACATGATAGTCGGGTTACTAATGCCAAACTTCGAACTACAGGTCCATTACATGAATAAAGGTGATACATTAGTCCTTCCACTAAGTGCTAAGCGATCTAATCCTCATCATGATCACTATCTAGGTCAGACGCAGGATCATCTCCTTCCTCAGGTTCTACTTCTTCTTCAGGCTCCACTTCTTCTTCTTCTTCCTTGTACCCTTCTAGATCCATTTCTGCGGCTCCAGGTGGGACATAAGGGTGGAGCTGATTGTTCAGTAGATGAACCTCTTCATGTAGATTATCGTTGTATTCTTCTGCATTGGCCAGCTACTATCCCAGCTCAAACTGTCGAGCTCTTAGGACATCTTCCCTGGACCAAGCTGCATTTCGCTGGTGAGTTAACTGAGTCATCTCTTCAGTGAGCCTCTCAATCTCGGCGTCGTGCTCCCTCTGAAGGCGACGCCGATCCTCATGGGCATGACCAAGAGCACCGGACACTGCGTCTGAGGCTACTACTCCATCTAACACTCTCATCATTGCGAACATGGCGCTCATGGCGGGGTTATCAACATTACGCCCTTCTGCTGCACACCAATCTCAAGGGTCTTCCTCTTTTCTTTGCCATGAGTTAGTGGAGGGTTACCCCTCGGAAAGACTCCAGCCAAGCGGCTGCCGACTCTGAGGAAAGCGATCCATGATATCCCTCGAGTTCCAAAGGCTGCCACTGCCAGTTGCTTCTTCAGCCGATCTGCCGGTTGACTCATAACACCAGACCTATCCACTCGAGAATCCTCACCTCGAGGGGCGAACAACGGCCTCCACGGTAACTAAGAGACCTTCTCCCAAGCTGCTCATTACGCCCGGAGGTGGCGGGGTTCCATTCCATCGGGATAGCCTACATAGGTGAGCACTCTCCACAAGAGTGTAGGCATCCCAAACTCTCCAAGCGTGTGGCGTTGGCCAGAGTGCGTGGAGCAAGGCGGCGGGTGGGAGCTCTGCCTCCGGTGGACTTACGACGATGCAGCTGGTGCGTGCCATCTGCACCATTAACATGTACCCTTTGGTGAGACAATGCCAAAATGGATAAGAGTTACATAACCGAGTAAGAATTTTATAAGGGGAGGAACAATGTAGTTATGTGAATGGTAATTATCATGATGCATGCTCGTTCCGTACATCCTCACAAACTTAGGAAAAATTTGTTTCTAACGGTGGACACGGTGGCATACATACATTCTCTCGTAATTAGTGTAACTAGTCGAGCTACACGTTTCGTTGTTAGTGTACCTGCATAAAATTTCATTTCAGCCCTAAACCCATAATGAATATGCAGAATGTAATTGTAAATACTTCCATATATGTATACCCATACATATACATCCGTATCAATCTACCCGACAATAATTTAAACCCACAATTAAATACGTACCATATACACATGCAAGCATGCATACATAGCCGTACCAAAGCTACTCTCCCCGACCGAACGCTCACATCTTGCGGTCATACACTCATCATCTTACCTTAGCGTAGAGGCATTTGATCCATACATTACCACTCAAGTGAATGGCATCCATAAAATAGCACGCCGTATGGACGACGAAGTAAAAACCCCCATGTTAGTACTTAATTAGCCACCTAATAGTCCTCAATTTGGGCATAAGGAAAGTGATCATTGGCACACTTTAGATTTCAAATACCTATTATATCACTATTAGTTGCTAGAGAAGGGTTTTGGAAAACAAAAACTTTTGTTTTAAATACACTTGTGACAAATAACGTTGAATCTTGCTCTGATACCAGCTGTCGCAGAACCGACCAATTTATAAGAATACAAGTACAATGGCAATCCTGGCGGTGCGCACTATCATACTTGAACCCATATAAACCCGGTAGTCCGTCGAGTACATGACGAACCTCGATAAGCGATTTACAACAACCAAGATCTTACGATTCAACATACATGCCACATATTACCTAAAGTTCCACAGATACTTTTCATCATAAAATCTGAATAAAAGTTATTACAAACCGAGTTTGATAAATAAAGCGGAAGCAAATAAGTTCGAAGATAAAGTTTCCAATATAGTTTGATACGATTGCCAAGCGGATCACGGTCCTCAAAAGCAAAGATAGGAATTACTAAAGAAGCACGCCCAAAGGCTTACTCCTCATCCACAGCGGGATAGAAGCAACTCTTGCAATAACCATGATACATAGTGCCATACGCAACAATGGGAAAAATAACCACGAGTGCGAGAAGGTACTCATTAGACTTACCATCATGAACCAAAAGAAAATGACTCAAGGATTATGCAAAAATTTGTATAAGTGGGCGTAACTCGACAACATTTTTTGCGTAAAGCAATTGAGTCATAAATGCGATTACAATTTCTTTATCGGGTTAATTATAACTATCCATTTCTAGATTAGCAACTATCACATGTGCCAAACATGTGGTATATCATTTAGAAGCATACAATATTAACCATAGCGGTATTGTAATTTCCATATTCATCTGAACCATCATGTTTCATAACATAGTTGCTCGATGTTGGGACTAGCCAAGTTTCTCACTATCCAGGAGGCGGCGATTGAATCGATTCAACCGGTATTTGAGGAATTTATTTCTAACACAAACCCGGGTCTACCCGACCCACGATAGCCTTAGGTCACCTTTGGTACAACTTCGGTACACATTTAGTGGGTCCGTACCATACCGCTGTCTGGAACACCGGATGCCGGGATGCTCGAGGCCAAAGCACGCCCTTGAGCTCGATCGATCGTTCCCGGAAGGGCGCACAATAGAAGCGGTTCCGGCACGAGTTGAATTACTCGGCCAGCGGTCGGAGCGAGTTATCCGGCTAGCTAAGTGAGTGAGGCATCGTTCAATCTTGTCAAAAGCGCCAACAGCGATGCGGTCCTTAATAAACCTGAGCGGGGATAAATCCACACCCAAGACCTCCATGTCTTGTTGCTTCTCTATCGACTTCCGTCAGATCTCGATTTACTTTTACCTCATGGTTCTGTTCCACGATAGCAGATATAGCCAACCGTGCTCCGGTATCCACCTACATCTCACAAGTGACAGGACATCACCCGACTTCTACCGGTCTAAGCATGGCTAAGCATATATTCGATCCTGGACCTATACCGGTTAAAGGGTTAATATCTGGACAAGGAATTTACATGCATCAAGTGGTTTCATTCAACTCCGGAAGCTCTTCAGGGTTCTGCTCCACGCCTTCGGGAGCTGCGACTTGCGGATCCTCCTGCTGGTTCCCTTCCTCTGCTTCTTCGAATTCCAGCAATGTGATCTCTTCCTCCGATCCTAGATGCATGAATGTGGCGTAAGTGTTACGAATGCATATATGTTAACAAGTGCATCATGTTTATTGAGTAGGTGCATATCTCTTCTCGATTATTAATTAACTACTTCTACAATGCATTGACTATGCCACAAAACAATAGCAATTTGTTTTGCTCATAACTAGGGTTCTGCAAATCCAAATACAGTGATCCTAGACTTTCTGGAAAGCTTATCAAATTCTCTACAACTTTGTTATTAACCATTTTTACAGTACACATCATTTTCCACATGCAACTCATCAAACTACAGAATCTATCCGGAAACTATTCAACATGCAATATAAAGTAACGATACTTCTACTTCATGTAATCATTCAAAATTTGACAACATAGAATCTACCAACAGTTTAAGCATACCAAATACATTTAAGATAATATAATGGTGAAGCCCAAACTATTTATTTAATTTCCTTTATTATTTTATTTATATATCTAGGTTAAATAATAAATATATATCAGATGTACTTAATAAATTCTCAAAAATTTACAGTGCCTTACTAATGCTATCAAAGGACTACTATAATAATTTCATGTCATTTTACTAAGTAGAACATTCTATACAAAAATGACAAGGAAGCAAGGCTTGAAATAACATAAATGGAAAATCCTATTGAAAAGTGTCAAGCAACAGATTTCCTATTTTTATTAACATCCATATGGTACTAGGATTACCTCCAACAAATTTCATGAATTTTGGACTCATAAATAATTTATAAAAATTCATGCAAGGATTGACTATTCATTAAAGAAAAATCTATAACTATAAATCTACCCATGCACTGGTCCTCAAATTTTTACCAGAGTTCATATATGCTAAGACTAGCTTACCACAAAAATTTTATAAATTTTGGAGCATAAGAACTCTAGATATAAAATAAACAAATTTGAATGCATTCAAAAGCACATTTCAAATCTCTATTTAATTCTCCAAAAATTTCTACTGTAAGTGCCAAGGTAATATTTTTAATAAATACTAAACTTCCTAATGAACACTAAAAAAATTATTTCACAAATTTAGGAGCTACCAAACTAAAGATACAAAAATCACAATTCACACTTGAATCTGGAATTTTTGAACTAGCCCTCAACAACTTCTTTGTCATTGTGGGGTGGGACCCATTGGTCGGGTGACTATAACGTCATCGACTTCGAAATAGGGTAGGCGGCTGCTTCATCCTTCTTGTGACCAAGTTAGCGTGGCAAGCTTTACCAATGACGGCACCTAGTCTCTGACCCTCCTCTAGACCTTGCGCACACATTGGGCTATCTAGGCGGGGCGAATCATCCGGCGCAAAGGACAGCGGCGTCGGCCATGGCGGCACGCAGCGGTGTTGCCTGGCGTGTGCCAGCCATCTCCGACCACAGCCGAGGCCAAGCAAAGCGAAACAACGGGACCCTGGCGACCATGCGAACCGAACTACATGACCTAGGAGGCTTGAGGCGCTCCGGCGAAATGCAACCACAGCAGCGGCCATGGCGGCACTCGGCGATAGTGTTCCGTGGTGGCGCAAAGTGAGCAGCGGCTCACCTAAAAGCCGCGATCTCGGGTGAGGCAAGGTGGAAGCGATGGGGAAGGTTGGCGAAGCCGAGAAGCGACTAATTGGCGGATCACGGCGGTGGCTAAGCGTGGCGAGCTTCGGCGGGCGTCTGCAATAATAACTCGGCGGGACAAGCACGGTGGCGCTATGGTGAGAAAGGGGCCGGGAAAATGAGAATGGTGAGCAGCCGGGGGGAGGCGGGCGAGCGCTGAGTGTTGAAGCCACGCTTCGAGGCGTGTCGTGCTTTGGCCGAGACGAAACAACGACGCTTGCACCATCGCCAGCGGACCGCAGCGCGTTGCGTTCTGGCGCCGTCGTACCGAGCGGCAATTCGATTCGTCGATTCGTGCGTGTGCTTTGACGGCCCGTATTACAACGATGACAACCGTTACCAATGGCTTTCGGCGAAAACTTAGTACATCAAGGTTGAAGTCTAAGGTACCGGCTACAACTTTCGTTCAAGGATCATGCTCCAATTCTCAGCAGGGGCCGAGAAAAATCACCCCCAACATAGGCACATCGATTCATCGTCGGTCAATCAAAGACTAAGATTTTCAGCCGAGGCTGAGAAAAATCACCCCAACATCAAGTGTTGAAAGCTTGATTTTGCTGGTTTTTGTGGGACCCATTCAAGCATGTTAGAAGCTAAATCAGTCAATGTCCCAAAAATAAAAGTTGTTCCTTATGTCAAACACTACAACTTTGCTTTAGTGAGCTCCTCCATGCAAGGTCTCTAGCACCTAGTTCAACTTTAGTCAAACATGTCACTTTTAAATGATGATACACATCAAAGCATGGCCTAATGACCAAACTAGCCCTAGCCCAAAATACCAAAGTTGTTCATGATGATATCCTAAGCATGTTTAAGCAATTTGCAAGGTCATTCAATCATTTCATGTAGTAGTCACTCATAGGGCCATTTAAAGTAATCACATGAAACATGACTTAAAGGCTTGATTATGAAAAGTGACTTTCATGAACAATGCTCTAATTGCTAACCCAAGTGTGGTTACATGTTTTTGTGACTCACAACCACCAAGTACATGTTTTCATTCATGATCATTTGCATATACACATGGAGACATGAAATAACAAGAAAGGTTGCATATGATAATGAAACATGTGATAACAAGCAAATGTTGCAGATGTTTCAATCAAATGTTTCAATTGTAAATGCTTGTTTATGAATGTGTGATGATCATGCACATGTTATGCAAGTCAAGTTATGCAAGGCTAACACCCGAGGTGTTACATAGCGTACCTATCTTGCACCAACACTAACACTGTCTCCAAACAGAAAGAAGTGAGATTCCACATGACCCACGTCACCTAGGAGTTGCATCGAGGGCATCCAAAACAATGTCAGAGCCCATGGTACGTTCAACGCAGACCATGCACCTATCTTGCGTCAAGATGAGCACTATCTTCGAAAGGACCCAAACGAGCTTCCACTTGAGCCTCGTCACCTAGTGGTACCATTAGGTGTGTCCAAACCAACTTCTGAGCCTATGGTACGTCTAGCGCAAACCATGCGCCTATCTTGCACCGACGCTAACACTGTCTCCAAACGAAAAGAAGTGAGATTCCACATGACCCACGTCAGGGGAGTTCCATCAGGTGCGTCCAAAATGATTTCCATCTCTATGGTGCGTTAGACATAAACCGTGCAACTATCTTGCGTCATGATTAGCTTTGTCTCCAAAGCGGACCAAAGCGAGCTTCCACTTGAGCCTCGTCATCTAGTGGTACCATCGGTGCGTGCAAAATGATTTACGAGACTATGAGTGCGTCTAAGCGTACCTATCTTACCGGAGACACAAACACCGTCTCCAAATGGAAAGAAGTGAGATTCCACATGACCCATGTCACCTAGGAGTTCCATTGGGTGCGTCCAAAATGATTTCCAACCCTATGGTACGTTTGACGCAAACCGCACAACTATCTTGTGTCAAGATTAGTACTATCTCCAAACGGACTGAAACAATCTTTAACTTGACCCCGATCACCTAGGAGTTCCTTCGGGTGCGTCCAAAACAATTCTGAGCCTATGGTACACTCGACGCAAACCATGCACCTATCTGGCGTCAAGATTAGCACTATGTTCAAAAGGACCGAAACGAGCTTCCACTTGAGCCTCGTCACCTAGTGGTACCATCGAGTGGGTCCAAAATGATTTCTTAGCCTATTGTATCTCTAGCGCATACCATGCACCTATCTTGCACCGACACTAACACTATCTCCAAAAGGAAAGAAGTGAGATTCCACAAGACCCACATCACCTAGGAGTTCCATTGGGTGCATCCAAAATGATGTTCGAGCCTATGGAACATTCGACGCAAACCGTGCACCTATCTGGCGTCAAGATTAGCACTATCTCCAAATGAACTGAAACGAGCTTTCACTTGAGCCTCATCACCTAGGACTACCATCGGGTGCGACCAAAACGACTTCTGAGCCGATGGTATGTTTGGTGCAAACTATGCACCTTTCTTGCACTGACACTAACACTGTCTCCAAATGGAAACAAGTGAGATTTCGCATGACCCACGTCACCTAGGAGTTGCATCGAGTGCGTCCAAAACAATGTCAGAGCCCACGGTACGTTCGACGTAGACCATGCGCCTATCTTGCGTCAAGATTAGCACTATCTTCGAAATGACCGAAATAAGCTTCCACTTGAGCCTCGTCACCTAGTGGTACCATTAGGTGCGTCCAAAACGACTTCTGAGCCTATGGTACGTCTAGTGCAAACCATGCACCTATCTTGCACCAACACTAACACTTTGTCTCCAAGCGGAAAGAAGTGAGATTCCACATGACCCGTCACCGAGGGAGTTCCATCGGGTGCGTCCAAAATGATTTCCAACTCTATGGTACATTCGACACAAACCGTGCACCTATCTTGCGTCATGATTAGCTTTGTCTCCAAGCGGACCGAAGCGAGCTTCCACTTGGGCCTCGTCACCTAGTGGTACCATCGGGTGAGTTCAAAACGATTTATGAGCCTATGGTAGGTCTAGCGTAAACAATTCACCTATCTTGCACCGACACTAACTGCTGTCTCCCAATGGAAAGAAGTGAGAATCCACATGACCCACGTCACCTAGGAGTTCCATCGGTGTGTCCAAAATGATTTCCAACCCTATGAGTGCGTTCGGCGCCAAACCGCACACCTATCTTGCGTCAAGATTAGTACTATCTCCAAACAGACCGAAACGAGCTTTTAGTTCAGCCTCGTCACCCAGTGGTACCATAGAATGTGTCTAAAACGATTTCTGAGCCTATGGTACGTCTAGCGCAAACCATGCACCTATCTTGCACCGATGCTGCCAGTCTCTAAATGGAAAGAAGTGAGATACCATGTGACCCACGTCACAGGGAGTTCCATCGAGTGCGTCCAAAATGATTTCCAACTCTATAGTGCGTTAACACAAGCTGTGCACCTATCTTGCGTCATGATTGGCTTTATCTCCAAAGCAGACCAATCGAGCTTCCACTTGAGCCTCGTCACCAAGTGGTACCATCGAATTGCGTCCAAAATGATTTACGAGACTATGGTACGTCTAAGCGTAAACAATGCACCTATCTTGCACCGACACTAAACTGCTGTCTCCAAATGGAAAGAAGTGAGATTCCACATGACCCACTTCACCTAGGAGTTCCATTGGATGCATCAAAATGATTTCCAACCCTATGATACGTTTGGCGCAAACCGCACCTATCTTGTGTCAAGATTAGTACTATCTCCAAGCGGACGAAACAAGCTCTAACTTGACCCGGATCACCTAGGGTTCCTTGAGTGCGTCCAAAACAATTTACGAGCCTATGGTACACAGGCGCAAACCATGCACCTATCGGCATCAAGATTAGCACTATGTTGAAAAAAGGACCCGAAGCAGCGTCCACTTGAGCCTCGTCACCTAGTGGTACCATCGAGTGGGTCGAAATGATTTACGAGCCTATTGTATGTCTAAGCGCGCCTTACCATGACTATCTTGCACCGACACTAACACTTTGTCTCCAAAAGGAAAGAAGTGAGATTCCACAAGACCCACGTCACCTAGGAGTTCCATCGGGTGCATCCAAAAGCGATGTTTGAGCCTATGGTACATTCGGCGCAAACCGTGCACCTATCTGGCGTCAAGATGAGCCTTTGTCTCCAAATGGATTGAAACGAGCTTTAAGCAGGGCTCATCACCTAGGAGTACCATCGGATGCGACCAAAATAATTTTGAGCCGATGAATGCGTTTGGTGCAAAGCCCCATGCACCTTTCTTGCCTGACACTAACAACTGTCTCCAAGCGAGAAAGAAGTGAGATTCCGCATGACCCGTCACCTAGGAGTTGCATCGAGGCGTCCAAAAGAAATGTCGAGCCCATGAGTGCGTTCGGCGTAGACCATGCACCTATCTTGCGTCAAGATTAGCACTATCTTGAAAGGACGAAATGAGCTTGCACTTGAGCCTCGTCACCTAGTGGTACCATTAGGTGCGTCCAAAATGACTTGAGCCTATGATGCGTCTAAGCGCCAAACCATGCACCTATCTTGCACCGACACTAACACTTTGTCTCCAAGCGAAAAAAGTGAGATTCCACATGACCCGTCACAGGAATTCCATCGGTGCGTTCAAAATGATTTCCATCTCTATGGTACGTTCAACACAAACCGTGCACCTATCTTGTGTCATGATTAGCTTTGTCCCCAAACGGACCAAAACGAGCTTCCACTTGAGCCTCGCCACCTAGTGGTACCATCGGGTGCGTCCAAAAGCGATTTACGAGACTATGGTGCGTCTAAGCGTACCTATCTTGCCTCAACACTAACACTGTCTCCAAACAGAAAGAAGTGAGATTCCACATGACCCACGTCACCTAGGAGTTGCATCGAGGGTGTCCAAAACAATGTCAGAGCCCATGGTACGTTCGACGCAGACCATGCACCTATCTTGCATTAAGATTAGCACTATCTTCGAAAGGACCCAAATGAGCTTCCACTTGAGCCTCGTCACCTAGTGGTACCATTAGGTGCGTCCAAACCGACTGCTGAGCCTATGGTACGTCTATCACAAACCATGCAACTATCTTGCACCGACACTAACACTGTCTCCAAACGAAAAGAAGTGAGATTCCACATGACCCACGTCACCGAGGAGTTCCATCGGGTGCGTCCAAAATGATTTCCATCTCTATGGTATGTTCGACACAAACCGTGCACCTATCTTGCGTCATGATTAGCTTTGTCTCCAAACAGACCAAAACGAGCTTACACTTGAGCCTCGTCACCTAGTGGTACCATTAGGTGCATACAAAATGACTTCTGAGCCTATGGTATGTGTAGTGCAAACCATGCACCTATCTTGCACCAACACTAACACTGTCTCCAAACGGAAAGAAGTGAGATTCCACATGACCCACGTCACCGAGGAGTTTCATCGGGTGCGTCCAAAATGATTTCCATCTCTATGGTACATTCGATGCAAACCGTGCACCAATCTGGCGTCAAGATTAGCACTATGTTCGAAAGGACCGAAACGAGCTTCCACTTGAGCCTCGTCACCTAGTGGTACCATCGAGTGGGTCCAAAACGATTTCTTAGCCTATTGTATCTCTAGCGCATACCATGCACCTATATTGCACCGACACTAACACTGTCTCCAAAAGGAAAGAAGTGAGATTCCACAAGACCCACGTCACCTAGGAGTTCCATCGGGTGCATCCAAAACGATGTTCGAGCCTATTGTACATTCGACGCAAACCGTGCACCTATCTGGCGTCTAGATTAGCACTATCTCCAAACGGACTAAAACGAGCTTCCACTTGAGCCTCATCACCTAGGACTACCATCGGGTGCGACCAAAATGACTTCTGAGCCGATGGTACGTTTGGTGCAAACTGTGCACCTTTCTTGCACTGACACTAACACTATCTCCAAATTGAAACAAGTGAGATTTTGAATGACCCACGTCACCTAGGAGTTGCATCGAGTGCGTCCAAAACAATGTTAGAGCCCATGGTACGTTCGACGTAGACCATGCACCTATCTTACGTCAAGATTAGCACTATCTTCGAAAGGACCGAAATGAGCTTCCACTTGAGCCTCATCACCTAGTGGTACCATTAGGTGCGTCCAAAACGACTTCTAAGGCTATGGTACATCTAGTGCAAACCATGCACCTATCTTGCACCAACACTAACACTGTCTCCAAATGGAAAGAAGTGAGATTCCACATGACCCACGTCACCGAGGAGTTCCATTAGGTGCGTCCAAAATGATTTCCAACTCTATGGTACATTCGACACAAACCGTGCACCTATCTTGCGTCATGATTAGCTTTGTCTCCAAACAGACCGAAACGAGCTTCCACTTGGGCCTCGTCACCTAGTGGTACCATCGGGTAAGTTCAAAACGATTTATGAGCCTATGGTATGTCTAGCGTAAATAATGCACCTATCTTGCACCGACACTAACACCGTCTCCCAATGGAAAGAAGTGAGAATCCACATGACCCACGTCACCTAGGAGTTCCATTGGGTGCGTCCAAAATGATTTCCAACCCTATGGTACGTTTGGCGCAAACCGCACACCTTTCTTGTGTCAAGATTAGTACTATCTCCAAACGGACCAAACAATCTCTAACTTGACCCGGATCACCTAGGGTTCCTTGGTGCGTCCAAAACAATTTACGAGCCTATGGTACACTCGGCGCAAAACCGTGCACCTATCTGGCGTCAAGATTAGCACTATGTTGAAAAAGGACCGAAACGAGCTTCCACTTGAGCCTCGTCACCTAGTGGTACCATCGAGTGGGTCCAAAGCGATTTCTTAGCCTATTGTATGTCTAAGCGCGTACCACGCACCTATCTTGCACCGACACTAACTACTTTGTCTCCAAAAGGAAAAGAAGTGAGATTCCACAAGACCCACGTCACCTAGGAGTTCCATCGGGTGCATCCAAAACGATGTTCGAGCCTATGGTACATTCGACGCAAACCGTGCACCTATCTGGCATCAAGATTAGCACTATCTCCAAATGGACTAAAACGAGCTTTCGCTTGAGCCTCATCACCTAGTGGTACCATCGGGTGCGACCAAAATGATTTCTGAGCCGATGGTACGTTTGGTGCAAACTGTGCACCTTTCTTGCACTGACACTAACTCTGTCTCCAAAGCGAGAAAGAAGTGAGATTCCACATGACCCACTTCACCTAGGAGTTGCATCGAGGGCGTCCAAAAGAAATGTCAAAGCCCATGGTACGTTCGACGCAGACCATGCACCTATCTTGCGTCAAGATTAGCACTATTTTCGAAAGGACCAAAATGAGCTTCCACTTGAGCCTCGTCACCTAGTGGTACCATTAGGTGCGTCCAAAACGACTTCTGAGCCTAGGGTACGTCTAGCGCAAACCATGCACCTATCTTGCACCGACGCTAACACTGTCTCCAAACGAAAAGAAGTGAGATTCCACATGACCCACGTCACCGAGGAGTTCCATCGGGTGCGTCCAAAATGATTTCCATCTCTATGGTACGTTCGACACAAACCGTGCACCTATCTTGCATCATGATTAGCTTTGTCTCCAAACGGACCAAAACGAGCTTCCACTTGAGCCTTGTCACCTAGTGGTACCATCGGGTGTGTGCAAAATGATTTCTGAGACTATGGTACGTCTAGCGTACCTATCTTGCACGGACACTAACACCGTCTCCAAATGGAAAGAAGTGAGATTCCACATGACCCATGTCACCTAGGAGTTCCATTGGGTGTGTCCAAAATGATTTCCAACCCTATGGTACGTTTGACGCAAACCGCAAAGCTATCTTGTGTCAATATTAGTATTATCTCCAAACGGACCAAAACAATCTTTAACTTGACCCAGATCACCTAGGAGTTCCTTCGGGTGCGTCCAAAACAATTTCTGAGCCTATGGTACACTCGACGCAAACCGTGCACCTATCTGGCGTCGAGATTAGCACTATGTTCGAAAGGACCGAAACGAGCTTCCACTTGAGCCTCGTCACCTAGTGGTACCATCGAGTGGGTCCAAAATGATTTCTTAGCCTATTGTATCTCTAGCGCATACCATGCACCTATCTTGCATCGACACTAACACTGTCTCCAAAAGGAAAGAAGTGAGATTCCACAAGACCCACGTCACCTAGGAGTTCCATCGGGTGCATCCAAAACGATGTTCGAGCCTATTGTACATTCGACGCAAACCGTGCACCTATCTGGCGTCTAGATTAGCACTATCTCCAAACGGACTAATACGAGCTTCCACTTGAGCCTCATCACCTAGGACTACCATCGGGTGCGACCAAAACGACTTCTGAGCCGATGGTACGTTTGGTGCAAACTGTGCACCTTTCTTGCACTGACACTAACACTGTCTCCAAACAGAAAGAAGTGAGATTCCACATGACCCACGTCACCTAGGAGTTGCATCGAGGGCGTCCAAAAGAAATGTCAGAGCCCATGGTACGTTCGACGCAGACCATGCACCTATCTTGCGTCAAGATTAGCACTATCTTCAAAAGGACCAAAATGAGCTTCCACTTGAGCCTCGTCACCTAGTGGTACCATTAGGTGCGTCCAAAACGACTTCTGAGCCTAGGGTACGTCTAGCGCAAACCATGCACCTATCTTGCACCGACGCTAACACTGTCTCCAAACGAAAAGAAGTGAGATTCCACATGACCCATGTCACCGAGGAGTTCCATCGGGTGCGTTCAAAATGATTTCCATCTCTATGGTACATTCGACACAAACCGTGCACCTATCTTGCGTCATGATTAGCTTTGTCTCCAAACAGACCAAAACGAGCTCCCACTTGAGCCTCGTCACCTAGTGGTACCATCGGGTGCGTCTAAAATGATTTCTGAGACTATGGTACATATAGCGTACCTATCATGCACCAACACTAACACTGTCTCCAAATAGAAAGAAGTGAGATTCCACATGACCCACGTCACCTAGGAGTTGCATCGAGGGCGTCCAAAACAATGTCAGAGCCCATGACACGTTCGACGCAGACCATGCACCTATCTTGCGTCAAGATTAGCACTATCTTCGAAAGGACCCAAATGAGCTTCCACTTGAGCCTCGTCACCTAGTGGTACCATTAGAATGCGTCCAAAATGATTTCGAGCCTATGGTACGTCTAGCGCAAACCATGCACCTATCTTGCATCGACGCTAACACTGTCTCCAAATGAAAAGAAGTGAGATTCCACATGACCCACGTCACCGAGGAGTTCCATCGGGTGCGTCCAAAATGATTTCCATCTCTATGGTACGTTCGACACAAACCGTGCACCTATCTTGCGTCATGATTAGCTTTGTCTCCAAACGGACCAAAACGAGGTTCCACTTGAGCCTCGTCACCTAGTGGTACCATAAGGTGCATGCAAAACGATTTCTGAGACTATGGTACGTCTAGCATACCTATCTTGCACGGACACAAACACCGTCTCCAAATGGAAAGAAGTGAGATTCCACATGACCCACGTCACCGAGGAGTTCCTTCGGGTGCGTCCAAAACAATTTCTAAGCCTATGGTACACTCGACGCAAACTGTGCACCTATCTGGCGTCAAGATTAGCACTATGTTCGAAAGGACCGAAGCGAGCTTCCACTTGAGCCTCGTCACCTAGTGGTACCATCGAGTGGGTCCAAAATGATTTCTTAGCCTATTGTATCTCTAGCGCATACCATGCACCTATCTTGCACCGACACTAACACTGTCTCCAAAAGGAAAGAAGTGAGATTCCACAAGACCCACGTCACCTAGGAGTTCCATCGGGTGCATCCAAAACGATGTTCGAGCCTATGGTACATTCGACGCAAACCGTGCATCTATCTGGCGTCAAGATTAGCACCATCTCCAAACGGACTAAAACGAGCTTTCACTTGAGCCTCATCACCTAGGACTACCATCAGGTGCGACCAAAATGACTTCTGAGCCGATGGTATGTTTGGTGCAAACTGTGCACCTTTCTTGCACTGACACTAACACTGTCTCCAAATGGAAACAAGTGAGATTTCGCATGACCCACGTCACCTAGGAGTTGCATCGAGTGCGTCCAAAACAATGTCACAGCCCATGGTATGTTCGACGTAGACCATGCACCTATCTTGCGTCAAGATTAGCACTATCTTCGAAAGGACCGAAATGAGCTTCCACTTGAGCCTCGTCACCTAGTGGTACCATTAGATGCGTCCAAAACGACTTCTGAGCCTATGGTACGTCTAGTGCAAACCATGCACCTATCTTGCACCAACACTAACACAGTCTCCAAACGGAAAGAAGTGTGATTCCACATGACCCACGTCACCGAGGAGTTCCATCGGGTGCGTCCAAAATGATTTCCAACTCTATGGTACATTCGACACAAACCGTGCACCTATCTTGCGTCATGATTAGCTTTGTCTCCAAACGGACCGAAACGAGCTTCCACTTGGGCCTCGTCACCTAGTGGTACCATCGGGTAAGTTCAAAACGATTTATGAGCCTATGGTATGTCTGGCGTAAACAATGCACCTATCTTGCACCGACACTAACACTGACTCCCAATGGAAAGAAGTGAGAATCCACATGACCCACGTCACCTAGGAGTTCCATCGGCTGTGTCCAAAATGATTTCCAACCCTATGGTACGTTCGACGCAAACCGCACACCTATCTTGCGTCCAGATTAGTACTATCTCCAAACGGACCGAAATGAGCTTTCAGTTCAGCCTCGTCACCCATTGGTACCATAGAATGTGTCCAAAATGATTTCTGAGCCTATGGTACGTCTAGCGCAAACCATGCACCTATCTTGCACCGACGCTACCAGTCTCTAAATGGAAAGAAGTGAGATACCACGTGACCCATGTCACCGAGGAGTTCCATCGGGTGCGTCCAAAATGATTTCCAACTCTATGGTACGTTCGACACAAACTGTGCACCTATCTTGCGTCATGATTGGCTTTGTCTCCAAACGGACCAATACGAGCTTCCAGTTGAGCCTCATCACCTAGTGGTACCATCGGGTGCGTCCAAAATGATTTCTGAGACTATGGTACATCTAGCGTAAAGAATGCACCTATTTTGCACCGACACTAACACTGTCTCCAAATGGAAAGAAGTGAGATTCCACATGACCCACGTCACCTAGGAGTTCCATTGGGTGCGTCCAAAATGATTTCCAACCCTATGGTACGTTTGATGCAAACCGCACACCTATCTTGTGTCAAGATTAGTACTATCTCCAAACGGACCGAAACAAGCTCTAACTTGACCCAGATCACCTAGGAATTCCTTCGGGTGCGTCCAAAACAATTTGTGAGCCTATGGTACACTCGACGCAAACCGTGCACCTATCTGGCGTCAAGATTAGCACTATGTTCGAAAGGACCGAAACGAGCTTCCACTTGAGCCTCGTCACCTAGTGGTACCATCGAGTGGGTCCAAAACGATTTCTGAGCCTATTGTATGTCTAGCGCATACCACGCACCTATCTTGCACCGACACTAACACTGTCTCCAAAAGGAAAGAAGTGAGATTCCATAAGACCCACGTCACCTAGGAGTTCCATCGGGTGCATCCAAAATGATGTTCGAGCCTATGGTACATTCGACGCAAACCGTGCACGTATCTGGCGTCAAGATTAGCACTATCTCCAAATGGACTGAAACAAGCTTTCGCTTGAGCCTCATCACCTAGTGGTACCATCGGGTGCGACCAAAATGATTTCTGAGCCAATGGTACGTTTGGTGCAAACTGTGCACCTTTCTTGCACTGACACTAACACTGTCTCCAAATAGAAAGAAGTGAGATTCCACATGACCCACTTCACCAAGGAGTTGCATGGAGGGCGTCCAAAAGAAATGTCAAGGCCCATGGTACGTTCGATGCAGACCATGCACCTATCTTGCGTCAAGATTAGCACTATCTTCGAAAGGACCAAAATGTGTATCCACTTGAGCCTCGTCACCTAGTGGTACCATCGGGTGCGTCCAAAATGATTTTTCTGAGACTATGGTACGTCTAGCGTAAACAATGCACCTATCTTGCACCGACACTAACACTGTCTCCAAATGGAAAGAAGTGAGATTCCACATGACCCACGTCACCTAGGAGTTCCATTGGGTGCGTCCAAAATGATTTCCAACCCTATGGTACGTTTGACCCAAACCGCACACCTATCTTGTGTCAAGATTAGTACTCTCTGCAAATGGACCGAAACAAGCTCTAACTTGACCCAGATCACCTAGGAGTTCCTTCGGGTGCGTCCAAAACAATTTCTAAGCCTATGGTACACTCGACGCAAACCGTGCACCTATCTGGCGTCAAGATTAGCACTATGTTCGAAAGGACCGAAACGAGCTTCCACTTGAGCCTCGTCACCTAGTGGTACCATTAGGTGCGTCCAAACCGACTTCTGAGCCTATGGTACGTCTAGTGCAAACCATGCACCTATCTTGCACCAACACTAACACAGTCTCCAAACGGAAAGAAGTGAGATTCCACATGACCCACGTCACCGAGGAGTTCCATCGGGTGCGTCCAAAATGATTTCCAACTCTATGGTACATTCGACACAAACCGTGCACCTATCTTGCGTCATGATTAGCTTTGTCTCCAAACGGACCGAAACGAGCTTCCACTTGGGCCTCGTCACCTAGTGGTACCATCGGGTGAGTTCAAAACGATTTATGAGCCTATGGTATGTCTAGCGTAAACAATGCACCTATCTTGCACCGACACTAACACTGTCTCCCAATGGAAAGAAGTGAGAATCCACATGACCCACGTCACCTAGGAGTTCCATCGGGTGTTTCCAAAATGATTTCCAACCCTATGGTACGTTCGACGCAAACCGCACACCTATCTATCGTCAAGATTAGTACTATCTCCAAATGGACCGAAACGAGCTTTCAGTTCAGCCTCGTCACCCAGTGGTACCATAGAATGTGTCCAAAACGATTTCTGAGCCTATGGTACGTCTAGCGCAAACCATGCACCTATCTTGCACCGACGCTACCAGTCTCTAAATGGAAAGAAGTTAGATTCCACGTGACCCACGTCACCGAGGAGTTCCATCGGGTGCGTCCAAAATGATTTCCAACTCTATGGTACGTTCGACACAAACTGTGCACCTATCTTGCGTCATGATTGGCTTTGTCTCCAAACGGACCAATACGAGCTTCCAGTTGAGCCTCGTCACCTAGTGGTACCATCGGGTCCTTCCAAAATGATTTCTGAGACTATGGTACGTCTAGCGTAAAGAATGCACCTATCTTGCACCGACACTAACACTGTCTCCAAATGGAAAGAAGTGAGATTCCACATGACCCACGTCACCTAGGAGTTCCATTGGGTGCGTCCAAAATGATTTCCAACCCTATGGTACGTTTGATGCAAACCGCACACCTATCTTGTGTCAAGATTAGTACTATCTCCAAACGGACCGAAACAAGCTCTAACTTGACCCAGATCACCTAGGAATTCCTTCGGGTGCGTCCAAAACAATTTCTGAGCCTATGGTACACTCGACGCAAACCGTGCACCTATCTGGCGTCAAGATTAGCACTATGTTCGAAAGGACCGAAACGAGCTTCCACTTGAGCCTCGTCACCTAGTGGTACCATCGAGTGGGTCCAAAACGATTTCTGAGCCTATTGTATGTCTAGCGCATACCACGCACCTATCTTGCACTGACACTAACACTGTCTCCAAAAGGAAAGAAGTGAGATTCCACAAGACCCACGTCACCTAGGAGTTCCATCGGGTGCATCCAAAACGATGTTCGAGCCTATTGTACATTCGACGCAAACCGTGCACCTATCTGGCGTCAAGATTAGCACTATCTCCAAACGGACTGAAACGAGCTTTCACTTGAGCCTCATCACCTAGGACTACGATCGGGTGCGACCAAAACGACTTTGGAGCCGATGGTACGTTTGGTGCAAACTGTGCACCTTTCTTGCACTGACACTAACACTGTCTCCAAATGGAAACAAGTGAGATTTCCAATGACCCACGTCACCTAGGAGTTGCATCGAGTGCGGCCAAAACAATGTCAGAGCCCATGGTACGTTCGACGTAGACCATGCACCTGTCTTGCGTCAAGATTAGCACTATCTTCGAAAGGACTAAAATGAGCTTCCACTTGAGCCTCGTCACCAAGTGGTACCATTAGGTGCGTCCAAAATGACTTCTGAGCCTATGGTACGTCTATTGCAAGCCATGCACCTATCTTGCACCAACACTAACACTGTCTCCAAACGGAAAGAAGTGAGATTCCACATGACCCACGTCACCGAGGAGTTCCATCGGGTGCGTCCAAAATGATTTCCAACTCTATGGTACATTCGATACAAACCGTGCTCCTATCTTACATCATAATTAGCTTTGTCTCCAAACGGACCGAAACGAGCTTCCACTTGGGCCTCGTCACCTAGTGGTACCATCGGGTGCATTCAAAACGATTTATGAGCCTATGGTATGTCTAGCGTAAACAATGCACCTATCTTGCACCGACACTAACACTGTCTCCCAATGGAAAGAAGTGAGAATCCACATGACCCACGTCAACTAGGAGTTCCATCGGGTGTTTCCAAAATGATTTCCAACCCTATGGTACGTTCGAGGCAAACCGCACACCTATCTTGCGTCAAGATTAGTACTATCTCCAAATGGACCGAAACGAGCTTTCAGTTCAGCCTCGTCACCTAGTGGTACCATAGAATGTGTCCAAAACGATTTCTGAGCCTATGGTACGTCTAGCGCAAACCATGCACCTATCTTGCACCGACGCTACCAGTCTCTAAATGGAAAGAAGTTAGATTCCACGTGACCCACGTCACCGAGGAGTTCCATCGGGTGCGTCCAAAATGATTTCCAACTCTATGGTACGTTCGACACAAACTGTGCACCTATCTTGCGTCATGATTGGCTTTGTCTCCAAACGGACCAATACGAGCTTCCAGTTGAGCCTCGTCACCTAGTGGTACCATCGGGTCCTTCCAAAATGATTTTCTGACTATGGTACATCTAGCGTAAAGAATGCACCTATTTTGCACCAACACTAACACTGTCTCCAAATGGAAAGAAGTGAGATTCCACATGACCCACGTCACCTAGGAGTTCCATTGGGTGCGTCCAAAATGATTTCCAACCCTATGGTACGTTTGATGCAAACCGCACACCTATCTTGTGTCAAGATTAGTACTATCTCCAAACGGACCGAAACAAGCTCTAACTTGACCCAGATCACCTAGGAATTCCTTTGGGTGCGTCCAAAACAATTTCTGAGCCTATGGTACACTCGACGCAAACCGTGCACCTATCTGGCGTCAAGATTAGCACTATGTTGAAAAAGGACGAAACGAGCTTCCACTTGAGCCTCGTCACCTAGTGGTACCATCGAGTGGGTCCAAAACGATTTCTGAGCCTATTGTATGTCTAGCGCATACCACGCACCTATCTTGCACTGACACTAACACTGTCTCCAAAAGGAAAGAAGTGAGATTCCACAAGACCCACGTCACCTAGGAGTTCCATCGGGTGCATCCAAAACGATGTTCGAGCCTATGGTACATTCGACGCAAACCGTGCACCTATCTGGCGTCAAGATTAGCACTATCTCCAAATGGACTAAAACAAGCTTTCGCTTGAGCCTCATCACCTAGTGGTACCATCGGGTGCGACCAAAATGATTTCTGAGTCGATGGTACGTTTGGTGCAAACTGTGCACCTTTCTTGCACTGACACTAACACTGTCTCCAAACAGAAAGAAGTGAGATTCCACATGACCCACTTCACCTAGGAGTTGCATGGAGGGCGTCCAAAAGAAATGTGAAAGCCCATGGTACGTTCGATGCAGACCATGCACCTATGGTATGTCTAGCGTAAACAATGCACCTATCTTGCACCGACACTAACACTATCTCCCAATGGAAAGAAGTGAGAATCCACATGACCCACGTCACCTAGGAGTTCCATCGGGTGTGTCCAAAATGATTTCCAACCCTATGGTAAGTTCGACGCAAACCGCACACCTATCTATCGTCAAGATTAGTACTATCTCCAAATGGACCGAAACGAGCTTTCAGTTCAGCCTCGTCACCCAGTGGTACCATAGAATGTGTCCAAAATGATTTCTGAGCCTATGGTACGTCTAGCGCAAACCATGCACCTATCTTGCACCGACGCTACCAGTCTCTAAATGGAAAGAAGTTAGATTCCACGTGACCCACGTCACCGAGGAGTTCCATCGGGTGCGTCCAAAATGATTTCCAACTCTATGGTACGTTCGACACAAACTGTGCACCTATCTTGCGTCATGATTGGCTTTGTCTCCAAACGGACCAATACGAGCTTCCACTTGAGCCTCGTCACCTAGTGGTACCATCGGGTGCGTCCAAAATGATTTATGAGACTATGGTACGTCTAGCGTAAACAATGCACCTATCTTGCACCGACACTAACACTGTCTCCAAATGGAAAGAAGTGAGATTCCACATGACCCACGTCACCTAGGAGTTCCATTGGGTGCATCCAAAATGATTTCCAACCCTATGGTACGTTTGACGCAAACCGCACAACTATCTTGTGTCAAGATTAGTACTATCTCCAAACGGACCGAAACAAGCTCTAACTTGACCCAGATCACCTAGGAGTTCCTTTGGGTGCGTCCAAAACAATTTCTGAGCCTATGGTACACTCGACGCAAACCGTGCACCTATCTGGCGTCAAGATTAGCACTATGTTCGAAAGGACCGAAACGAGCTTCCACTTGAGCCTCGTCACCTAGTGGTACCATCGAGTGGGTCCAAAACGATTTCTGAGCCTATTGTATGTCTAGCGCATACCACGCACCTATCTTGCACCGACACTAACACTGTCTCCAAAAGGAAAGAAGTGAGATTCCATAAGACCCACGTCACCTAGGAGTTCCATCGGGTGCATCCAAAATGATGTTCGAGCCTATGGTACATTCGATGCAAACCGTGCACGTATCTGGCGTCAAGATTTGCACTATCTCCAAATGGACTGAAACAAGCTTTCGCTTGAGCCTCATCACCTAGTGGTACCATCGGGTGCGACCAAAATGATTTCTGAGCCAATGGTACGTTTGGTGCAAACTGTGCACCTTTCTTGCACTGACACTAACACTGTCTCCAAACAGAAAGAAGTGAGATTCGACATGACCCACTTCACCAAGGAGTTGCATGGAGGGCGTCCAGAAGAAATGTCAAGGCCCATGGTACGTTCGATGCAGACCATGCACCTATCTTGCGTCAAGATTAGCACTATCTTCGAAAGGACCGAAATGTGTTTCCACTTGAGCCTCGTCACCTAGTGGTACCATTAGGTGCGTCCCAAATGACTTCTGAGCCTATGGTACGTCTAGCGCAAACCATGCACCTATCTTGCACCGACGCTAACACTGTCTCCAAACGAAAAGAAGTGAGATTCCACATGACCCACGTCACCGAGGAGTTCCATCGGGTGCGTTCAAAATGATTTCCATCTCTATGGTACGTTCGAAATGAACCGAACCGTGCACCTATCTTGCGTCATGATTAGCTTTGTCTCCAAACGGACCAAAATGAGCTTCCACTTGAGCCTCGTCACCTAGTGGTACCATCGGGTGCGTCCAAAATGATTTCTGAGACTATGGTACATATAGCGTACCTATCTTGCACCAACACTAACACTGTCTCCAAACAGAAAGAAGTGAGATTCCACATGACCCACGTCACCTAGGAGTTGCATCGAGGGCGTCCAAAACAATGTCAGAGCCCATGATACGTTCGACGCAGACCATGCATCTATCTTGCGTCAAGATTAGCACTATCTTCGAAAGGACCCAAATTAGCTTGCACTTGAGCCTCGTCACCTAGTGGTACCATTAGGTGCGTCCAAACCAACTTCTGAGCCTATGGTACGTCTAGCGCAAACCATGCACCTATCTTGCACCGACGCTAACACTGTCTCCAAACGAAAAGAAGTGAGATTCCACATGACCCACGTCACCGAGGAGTTCCATCGGGTGCGTCCAAAATGATTTCCATCTCTATGGTATGTTCGACACAAACCGTGCACCTATCTTGCGTCATGATTAGCTTTGTCTCCAAATGGACCAAAACGAGCTTCCACTTGAGCCTCGTCACCTAGTGGTACCATCGGGTGCATGCAAAACGATTTCTGAGACTATGGTACGTCTAGCGTCCCTATCTTGCACGGACACAAACACCGTCTCAAAATGGAAAGAAGTGTGATTCCACATGACCCATGTCACCTAGGAGTTCCATTGGGTGCGTCCAAAATGATTTCCAACCCTATGGTACGTTTGACGCAAACCGCACAGCTATCTTGTGTCAAGATTAGTACTATCTCCAAACAGACCGAAACAATCTTTAACTTGACCCAGATCACCTAGGAGTTCCTTCGGGTGCGTCCAAAACAATTTCTGAGCCTATGGTACACTCAACGCAAACAGTGCACCTATCTAGAGTCAAGATTAGCACTATGTTCGAAAGGACCGAAATGAGCTTCCACTTGAGCCTCGTCACCTAGTGGTACCATCGAGTGCGTCCAAAACGATTTCTTAGCCTATTATATCTCTAGCGCATACCATGCACCTATCATGCACCGACACTAACACTGTCTCCAAAAGGAAAGAAGTGAGATTCCACAGGACCCTCGTCACCTAGGAGTTCCATCGGGTGCATCCAAAACGATGTTCGAGACTATGGTACATTCGATGCAAACTGTGCACCTATCTGGCGTCAAGATTAGCACTATCTCCAAATGGACTGAAACGAGCTTTCACTTGAGCCTCATCACCTAGGACTACCATCGGGTGCGACCAAAACGACTTCTGAGCCGATGGTACGTTTGGTGCAAACTGTGCACCTTTCTTGCATTGACACTAACACTGTCTCCAAATGGAAACAAGTGAGATTTCGCAATACCCACGTCACCTAGGAGTTGCATCGAGTGCGTCCAAAACAATGTCGGAGACCATGCACCTATCTTGCGTCAAGATTAGCACTATCTTTGAAAGGACCGAAATGAGCTTCCACTTGAGCCTCGTAACCTAGTGGTACCATTAGGTGTGGCCAAAACGACTTCTGAGCCTATGGTACGTCTAGTGCAAACCATGCACCTATCTTACACCAACCCTAACACTGTGTCCAAATGGAAAGAAGTGAGATTCCACATGACCCACGTCACCGAGGAGTTCCATCGGGTGCGTCCAAAATGATTTCCAACTCTATGGTACATTCGACACAAACCGTGCACCTATCTTGCGTCATGATTAGATTTGTCTCCAAACGGACCAAAACGAGCTTCCACTTGGGCCTCGTCACCTAGTGGTACCATCGGGTGCGTTCAAAACGATTTATGAGCCTATGGTATGTCTAGAGCAAACAATGCCCCTATCTTGCACCTACACTAACACTGTCTCCCAATGGAAAGAAGTGAGAATCCACATGACCCACGTCACCTAGGAGTTCCATCGGGTGTGTCCCAAATGATTTCCAACCCTATGGTACGTTCGACGCAAACCGCACACCTATCTTACGTCAAGATTAGTACTATCTCCAAACGGACCGAAACGAGCTTTCAGTTCAGCCTCGTCACCCAGTGGTACCATAGAATGTGTCCATAACGATTTCTGAGCCTAGGGTACGTCTAGCGTAAACCATGCACCTATCTTGCACCGACGCTACCAGTCTCTAAATGGAAAGAAGTGAGATTCCACGTGACCCACGTCACCTAGGAGTTCCATCAGGTGCGTCCAAAATGATTTCCATCCCTATGGTAAGTTCGACACAAACCGTGCACCTCTCTTGCGTCATGATTAGCTTTGTCTCCAAATGGTCCGAAATGAGCTTCCACTTCAGCCTCGTCACCTAGTGGTACCTTCGGGTGCTTCCAAAATGATTTCTAAGCCTATGGTACGTCCAGCGCAAACTGTGCACCTATCTTGCGTCAAGATTAGCACTATCTCCAAACGGACTGAAACAAGCTTTCACTTGAGCCAAATCACCTAGGAGTACCGTCGGGTACGACCAAAATGATTTCTGAGCCGATGGTACGTTTGGTGCAAACTGTCCACCTTTCTTGCCCTAACACTAAAACTGTCTCCAAACAGGAGATTCCACATGACCCACGTCACCTAGAAGTTGCATCGAGGGCGTCCAAAACAATGTCAGAGCCCATGTTACGTTCGACGCAGACCATGCACCTATCTTGCGTCAAGATTAGCACTATCTTCGAAAGGACCAAAATGAGCTTCCACTTGAGCCACGTCACCTAGTGGTACCATTAGGTGCGTCCAAACCGACTTCTGAGCCCATGGTACGTCTAGCGCAAACCATGCACCTATCTTGCACCGATGCTAACACTGTCTCCAAATGAAAAGAAGTGAGATTCCACATGACCCACGTCACCGAGGAGTTCCATCGGGTGCGTTCAAAATGATTTCCATCTCTATGGTACGTTCGACACAAACCATGCACCTATCTTGCGTCATGATTAGCTTTGTCTCCAAATGGACCAAAACGAGCTTCCACTTGAGCCTCATCACCTAGTGGTATCATTGGGTGCGTCCAAAACGATTTCTGAGACAATGGTATGTCTAGCGTACCTATCTTGCACCGACACTAACACCGTCTCCAAATGGAAAGAAGTGAGATTCCACATGACCCACGTCACCGAGGAGTTCCATCGGGTGCGTTCAAAATGATTTCCATCTCTATGGTACGTTCGACACAAACCATGCACCTATCTTGCGTCATGATTAGTTTTGTCTCCAAAAGGACCAAAACGAGCTTCCACTTGAGCCTCGTCACCAAGTGGTACCATCGGGTGCGTCCAAAACGATTTCAGAGACTATGGTATGTCTAGCGTACCTATCTTGCACTGACACTAACACCGTCTCCAAATGGAAAGAAGTGAGATTCCACATGACCCACATCACCTAGGAGTTCCATTGGGTGCGTCCAAAATTATTTCCAACCCTATGGTACGTTTGATGCAAACCGCACAGCTATCTTGTGTCAAGATTAGTACTATCTCCAAATGGACCGAAACAATCTTTAACTTGACCCAGATCACCTAGGAGTTCCTTCGGGTGCATCCAAAACAATTTCTGAGCCTATGGTACACTCGACGCAAACCGTGCACCTATCTGGCGTCAAGATTAGCACTATGTTCGAAAGGGCCGAAACGAGCTTCCACTGGAGCCTCGTCACCTAGTGGTACCATCGAGTGGGTCCAAAACAATTTCTGAGCCTATTGTATCTCTAGCGCATACCATGCACCTATCTTGCACCGACACTAACACTGTCTCCAAAAGGAAAGAAGTGAGATTCAACAAGACCCACGTCACCTAGGAGTTCCATCAGGTGCATCCAAAACGATGTTCGAGCCTATGGTACTTTCGACGCAAACCCTGCACCTATCTGGCGTCAAGATTAGCACTATCTCCAAACAGACTGAAATGAGCTTTCACTTGAGCCTCATCACCTAGGACTACCATCGGGTGCGACCAAAACGATTTCTGAGCCGATGGTACGTTTGGTGCAAACTGTGCACCTTTCTTGCACTGACACTAACACTGTCTCCAAATGGAAACAAGTGAGATTTCGCATGACCCACGTCACCTAGGAGTTGCATCGAGTGCGTCCAAAACAATGTTAGAGCCCATGGTACGTTCAACGTAGACCATGCACCTATCTTGCGTCAAGATTAGCACTATCTTCGAAAGGACCAAAATGAGCTTCCACTTGAGCCTCGTCACCTAGTGGTACCATTAGGTGCGTCCAAAATGACTTCTGAGCCTATGCTACGTCTAGTGCAAACCATGCACCTATCTTGCACCAACACTAACACTGTCTCCAAACGGAAAGAAGTGAGATTCCACATGACCCACATCACCTAGGAGTTCCATCAGGTGTGTCCAAAATGATTTCCAGCCCTATGGTAAGTTCGACACAAACCGTGCACCTCTCTTGTGTCATGATTAGCTTTGTCTCCAAATGGTCCGAATCGAGCTTCCACTTCAGCCTCGTCACCAAGTGGTACATTCGGGTGCTTCCAAAATGATTTCTAAGCCTATGGTACGTACAGCGCAAACCGTGCACCTATCTTGCGTCAAGATTAGCACTATCTCCAAACGGACCGAAACAAGCTTTCACTTGAGCCTCATCACCTAGGACCACCATCGGATGTGACCAAAACAACTTCTAAGCCGATGGTACGTTTGGTGCAAACTGTGCACCTTTCTTGCACTGACACTAAAACTGTCTCCAAACAGAAAGAAGTGAGATTCCACATGACCCACGTCACCTAGGAGTTGCATCGAGTGCGTCCAAAACAATGTCAGAGCCCATGTTACGTTCGACGCAGACCATGCACCTATCTTGCGTCAAGATTAGCACTATCTTCGAAAGGACCGAAATGAGCTTCCACTTGAGCCTCGTCACCAAGTGGTACCATTAGGTGCGTCCAAACCGACTTCTGAGCCTATGGTACGTCTAGCGCAAACCATGCACCTATCTTGCACCGACGCTAACACTGTCTCCAAACAGAAAGAAGTGAGATTCCACATGACCCACGTCACCTAGGAGTTCCATCGGGTGCGTCCAAAATGATTTCCATCTCTATGGTACGTTCGACACAAACCATGCACCTATCTTGCGTCATGATTAGCTTTGTCTCCAAACGGACCAAAACGAGCTTCCACTTGAGCCTCGTCACCTAGTGGTACCATCGGGTGAGTTCAAAACGATTTATGAGCCTATGGTATGTCTAGCGTAAACAATGCACCTATCTTGCACCGACACTAACACTGTCTCCCAATGGAAAGAACTGTGAATCCACATGACCCACATCACCTAGGAGTTCCATCGGGTGTGTCCAAAATGATTTCCAACCCTATGGTACGTTCGACGCAAACCGCACACCTATCTCCAAACGGACCGAAACGAGCTTTCAGTTCAGCCTCATCACCCAGTGGTACCATAGAATGTGTCCAAAATAATTTTCTGAGCCTATGGTACGTCTAGCGCAAACCATGCACCTATCTTGCACCGACGCTACTAGTCTCTAAATGGAAATAAGTGAGATTCCACGTGGCCCACGTCACCGAGGAGTTCCATCGGGTGCGTCCAAAATGATTTCCAACTCTATGGTACGTTCGACACAAACTGTGCACCTATCTTGCGTCATGATTGGCTTTCTCTCTCAAACGGACCAATACGAGCTTCCACTTGATCCTCGTCACCTAGTGGTACCATCGGGTGCGTCCAAAATGATTTCTGAGACTATGGTACGTCTAGCGTAAAGAATGCACCTATCTTGCACTGACACTAACACTGTCTCCAAATGGAAAGAAGTGAGATTCCACATGACCCACGTCACCTAGGAGTTCCACTGGGTCCGTCCAAAATGATTTCCAACCCTATGGTACGTTTGACGCAAACCGCACACCTATCTTATGTCAACATTAGTACTATCTCCAAATGGACCGAAACAAGGTCTAACTTGACCCAGATCACCTAGGAGTTCCTTTGGGTGCGTCCAAAACAATTTCTGAGCCTATGGTACACTCGACGCAAACCGTGCACCTATCTGGCGTCAAGATTAGCACTATGTTCGAAAGGACCGAAACGAGCTTCCACTTGAGCCTCGTCACCTAGTGGTACCATCGAGTGGGGTCCGAAACGATTTCTGAGCCTATTGTATGTCTAGCGCATACCATGCACCTATCTTGCACCGACACTAACACTGTCTCCAAAAGGAAAGAAGTGAGATTCCATAAGACCCACGTCACCTAGGAGTTCCATCGGGTGCACCTATCTGGCGTCAAGATTAGCACTATCTCCAAACAGACTGAAATGAGCTTTCACTTGAGCGTCATCACCTAGGACTACCATCGGGTGCGACCAAAATGATTTCTGAGCCGATGGTATGTTTGGTGCAAACTGTGCACCTTTCTTGCACTGACACTAACACTGTCTCCAAATGGAAACAAGTGAGATTTCGCATGACCCACATCACCTAGGAGTTGCATCGAGTGCGTCCAAAACAATGTCAAAGCCCATGGTACGTTCAACGTAGACCATGCACCTATCTTGCGTCAAGATTAGCACTATCTTCGAAAGGACCAAAATGAGCTTCCACTTGAGCCTCGTCACCTAGTGGTACCATCGGGTGCGTCCAAAACGATTTCTGAGACTATGGTATGTCTAGCGTACCTATCTTGCACCGACACTAACACCGTCTCCAAATGGAAACAAGTGAGATTCCACATGACCCATGTCACCTAGGAGTTCCATTGGGTGCGTCCAAAATGATTTCCAACCCTATGGTACATTTGACGCAAACCGCACAGCTATCTTGTGTCAAGATTAGTACTATCTCCAAATGGACCGAAACAATCTTTAACTTGACCCAGATCACCTAGGAGTTCCTTCGGGTGCGTCCAAAACAATTTCTGAGCCTATGGTACACTCGACGCAAACCGTGCACCTATCTGGCGTCAAGATTAGCAGAATGTTCGAAAGGACCGAAATGAGCTTCCACTTGAGCCTCGTCACCTAGTGGTACCATCGAGTGGGTCCAAAACGATTTCTGAGCCTATTGTATGTCTAGCGCATACCATGCACCTATCTTGCACCGACACTAACACTGTCTCCAAAAGGAAAGAAGTGAGATTCCATAAGACCCACGTCACCTAGGAGTTCCATCGGGTGCACCTATCTGGCGTCAAGATTAGCACTATCTCCAAACATACTGAAACGAGCTTTCACTTGAGCGTCATCACCTAGGACTACCATCGGGTGCGACCAAAATGACTTCTGAGCCGATGGTACATTTGGTGCAAACTGTGCACCTTTCTTGCACCGACACTAACACTGTCTCCAAATGGAAACAAGTGAGATTTCGCATGACCCACATCACCTAGGAGTTGCATCGACGGCGTCCAAAACAATGTCAGAGCCCATGGTACGTTCGATGCAAACCATGCACCTATCTTGCGTCAAGATTAGCACTATCTTCGAAAGGACCGAAATGAGCTTCCACTTGAGCCTCGTCACCTAGTGGTACCATTAGGTGCGTCTAAAATGACTTCTGAGCCTATGGTACGTCTAGTGCAAACCATGCACCTATCTTGCACCTACACTAACACTGTCTCCCAATGGAAAGAAGTGAGAATCCACATGACCCACGTCACCTAGGAGTTCCATCGGGTGTGTCCAAAATGATTTCCAACCCTATGGTACGTTCGACGCAAACCGCACACCTATCTTGCGTCAAGATTAGTACTATCTCCAAACGGACCAAAAAGAGCTTTCAGTTCAGCCTCGTCACCCAGTGGTACCATAGAATGTGTCCAAAACGATTTCTGAGCCTATGGAACGTCTAGCGCAAACCATGCACCTATCTTGCACCGACGCTACCAGTCTCTAAATGGAAAGAAGTGAGATTCCATGTGACCCACGTCACCGAGGAGTTCCATCGGGTGCGTCCAAAATGATTTCCAACTCTATGGTACGTTCGACACAAACTGTGCACCTATCTTGCGTCTTGATTGGCTTTGTCTCCAAACGGACCAAAACGAGCTTCCACTTGAGCCTCGCCACATAGTGGTACCAACGGGTGCGTCCAAAATGATTTCTGAGACTATGGTACGTCTAGCATAAACAATGCACCTATCTTGCACCGACACTAACACAGTCTCCAAATGGAAAGAAGTGAGATTCCACATGACCCACGTCACCTAGGAGTTCCATTGGGTGCGTCTAAAATGATTTCCAACCCTATGGTACGTTTGACGCAAACCGCACACCTATCTTGTGTCAAGATTAGTACTATCTGCAAACGGACCGAAACAAGCTCTAACTTGACCCAGATCACCTAGGAGTTCCTTCGGGTGCGTCCAAAACAATTTCTGAGCCTATGGTACACTCGACGCAAACCGCACACCTATCTTGCGTCAAGATTAGCACTATCTTCGAAATGACCGAAATGAGCTTCCACTTGAGCCTCGTCACCTAGTGGTACCATCGAGTGCGTCCAAAACGATTTCTCGAGCCTATTGTATGTCTAGCGCATACCATGCACCTATCTTGCACCGACGCTAACACTGCTCTCCAAAAGGAAAGAAGTGAAATTCCACAAGACCCACGTCACCTAGGAGTTCCATCGGTGCATCCAAAATGATTTCCATCTCTATGGTACGTTCGGCACAAACCGTGCACCTATCTTGCGTTATGATTAGCACTATCTCCAAAACGGACCAAAACGAACTTTCACTTGAGCCTCATCACCTAGGACTACCATCGGGTGCGTCCCAAAACGATTTCACGAGCTATGGTGCGTTTGGTCCAAGCGTGCACCTTTCTTGCACCGACACTAACACCGTCTCCAAATGGAAAGAAGTGAGATTCCACATGACCCACGTCACCTAGGAGTTCCATTGAGTGCGTCCAAAACAATGTCGAGCCCATTGTACGTTCGGCGTGAGACCATGCACCTATCTTTTGCGTCAAGATTAGCACTATCTCCAAAGGACCGAAATGAGCTTCCACTTGAGCATCGTCACCTAGTGGTACCATTAGGTGCGTCCAAAACGACTTATGAGCCTATGGTACGTGTAGCGCAAACCATGCACCTATCTTGCACCGACGCTAACACTGTCTCCAAATGGAAAGAAGTCAGATTCCACATGACCCACGTCACCGAGGAGTTCCATTGGGTGCGTCCAAAATGATTTCCATCTCTATGGTACGTTCGACATAAACCGTGCACCTATCTTGCGTCATGATTAGCTTTGTCTCCAAAGCGGACCAAAAACGAAGCTTCCACTTGAGCCTCGTCACCTCGTGGTACCATCGAGTGCGTCCAAAACGATTTACGAGACTATGGTATGTCTAGCGCATACCATGCACCTATCTTGCAATCGACACTAACACCATCTCCAAATGGAAAGAAGTGAAATTCCACAAGACCCACGTCACCTAGGAGTTCCATCGGTGCATCCAAAACGATGTTCGAGCCTATGGTACATTCGGCGCAAACCCGTGCACCTATCTGGCGTCAAGATTAGCATTATCTCCAAACGGATCAAAACGAAGCCACTTGAGCCTCATCACCTAGGAGTACCATCGGGTGCGACTCAAATGATTTCTGAGCCGATGGTACGTTTGGTGCAAACAGTGCACCTTTCTTGCACTGACACTAACACTGTCTCCAAATGGAAATAAGCGAGATTCCACATGACCCACATCACCTAGGAGTTGCATCGAGGGCGTCCAAAACAATGTCAGAGCCCTTGGTACGTTCGACACAAACCATGCACCTATCTTGCGTCAAGATTAGCACTATCTTCGAAAGGACCCAAATGAGCTTTCACTTGAGCCTCGTCACCTAGTGGTACCATTAGGTGCGTCCAAACCGACTTCTGAGCCTATAGTATGTCTAGCGCAAACCATGCACCTATCTTGCACCAACGCTAACACTGTCTCCAAACAGAAAGACGTGAGATTCCAAATGACCCACTTCACCTAGGAGTTGCATCGAGGGCGTCCAAAACAATGTCAGAGCCCATGGTACGTTCGACGCAGACCATGCACCTATATTGCGTCAAGATTAGCACTATCTTCGAAAGGACCCAAATGAGCTTCCACTTGAGCCTCGTCACCTAGTGGTACCATTAGGTGCGTCCAAACTGACTTCTGAGCCTATGGTACGTCTAGCGCAAACCATGGACCTATCTTGCACCGACGCTAACACTATCTCCAAACAGAAAGAAGTGAGATTCCACATGACCCACGTCACCGAGGAGTTCCATCTGGTGCGTCCAAAATGATTTCCATCTCTATGGTACGTTCGACACAAACCGTGCCCCTATCTTGCGTCATGATTAGCTTTGTCTCCAAACGGACCAAAACGAGCTTCCACTTGAGCCTCGTCACCTAGTGGTACCATCGGGTGCGTCCAAAATGATTTCTAAGACTACGGTACGTCTAGCGTACCTATCTTGCACCGACACTAACACTGTCTCCAAATGGAAAGAAGTGAGATTCCACATGACCCACGTCACCTAGGAGTTCCATTGGGTGCGTCCAAAATGATTTCCAACCCTATGGTACGTTTGACGCAAACCGCACACCTATCTTGTGTCAAGATTAGTACTATCTCCAAATGGACCGAAACAAGCTTTAACTTGACCCAGATCACCTAGGAGTTCCTTCGGGTGTGTCCAAAACAATTTCTGAGCCTATGGTACACTCGACGCAAACCGTGCACCTATCTGGCGTCAAGATTAGCACTATGTTAGAAAGGACCGAAACGAGCTTCCACTTGAGCCTCGTCACCTAGTGGTACCATCGAGTGGGTCCAAAACGATTTCTGAGCCTATTGTATGTGTAGCGCTTACCATGCACCTATCTTGCACCGACACTAACACTGTCTCCAAAAGGAAAGAAGTGAGATTCCACAAGACCCACGTCACCTAGGAGTTCCATCGGGTGCATCCAAAACGATGTTCGAGCCTATGGTACATTCGATGCAAACCGGGCACCTATCTGGCGTCAAGATTAGCACTATCTCTAAATGGACTGAAATGAGCTTTCGCTTGAGCCTCATCACCTAGGAGTACCATCGGGTGCGACCAAAATGATTTCTGAGCCGATGGTACGTTTGGTGCAAACTGTGCACCTTTCTAGCACTGACACTAACACTGTCTCCAAATGGAAAGAAGTGAGATTCCACATGACCCACATCACCTAGGAGTTGCATCGAGGGCGTCCAAAACAATGTCAGAGCCCATGGTACGTTCGACGCAAACCATGCACCTATCTTGCGTCAAGATTAGCAGTATCTTCGAAAGGACCCAAATGAGCTTCCACTTGAGCCTCGTCACCTAGTGGTACCATTAGGTGCGTCCAAACCGACTTCTGAGCCTATGGTATGTCTAGCGCAAACCATGCACCCATCTTGCACCAACGCTAACACTGTCTCCAAACAGAAAGAAGTGAGATTCCACATGACTCAAGTCACCTAGGAGTTGCATCGAGGGCATCCAAAACAATGTCAGAGCCCATGGTACGTTCGACGCAGACCATGCACCTATATTGCGTCAAGATTAGCACTATCTTCGAAAGGACCCAAATGAGCTTCCACTTGAGCCTCGTCACCTAGTGGTACCCTTAGGTGCGTCCAAACCGACTTTCTGAGCCTATGGTACGTCTGGCACAAACAATGCACCTATCTTGCACCGACGCTAACACTGTCTCCAAATAGAAAGAAGTGAGACTCCACATGACCCACGTCACCGAGGAGTTCCATCTGGTGCGTCCAAAATGATTTCCATATCTATGGTACGTTCGACACAAACCGTGCCCCTATCTTGCGTCATGATTAACTTTGTCTCCAAACGGACCAAAACGAGCTTCCACTTCAGCCTCGTCACCTAGTGGTACCTTCGGGTGCTTCCAAAATGATTTCTAAGCCTATGGTACGTCCAGCGCAAACCATGCACCTATCTTGCGTTAAGATTAGCACTATCTCCAAACGGACTGAAATGAGCTTTCACTTGAGCCTCATCACCTAGGAGTACCGTTAGGTGCGACCAAAACGATTTCTGAGCCGATGGTACGTTTGGTGCAAACTGTGCACCTTTCTTGCACTGACACTAACACTGTCTCCAAACAGAAAGAAGTGAGATTCCACATGACCCACGTCACCTAGGAGTTGCACCGAGGGCGTCCAAAACAATGTCAGAGCCCATGGTACGTTCGACGTAGGCCATGCACCTATCTTGCATCAAGATTAGCACTATCTTCGAAAGGACCGAAATGAGCTTCCACTTGAGCCTCGTCACCAAGTGGTATCATTCGGTGCGTCCAAAAATGACTTCGGAGCCTACGGTACGTCTAGCGCAAATCATGCACCTATCTTGCACCGACGCTAACACTGTCTCCAAATGGAAAGAAGTGAGCTTCCACATGACCCACGTCACCGAGGAGTTCTATCGGGTGCGTCCGAAATGATTTCCATTTCTATGGTACGTTCGACACAAACCGTGCAACTATCTTGCGTCATGATTAGCTTTGTCTCCAAATGGAGCAAAACG